>JAECUM010023245.1:0-69980 GCA_016617855.1 Megalonaias nervosa | reverse complement strand
GATATTTCGTAACTGCCTCTAGTCGCTGTCGAAATAGTTTAGCTGAGTGAGATTCCATTATAATATCAATAATGATTTAATTAAGTACACCCATATAGCAGCAGGGAGGGCGACGACATCGAATGAGTGAGTGCGTGAATAAACAAAACACGCCATAAAAAAACAAACAAAATCATAAATGTCAAAAAATAAAGTAACAAAAATAAGCTAACCCAAATAGGAAAGATTCGGGTTGGTTAGAGATTTCGGTTTTGACGTTACTGACATTCGTATTTTCATCTCCATAGGAAGCATTAGTTTTCAGCGTAATCTCTAATTGAAAATTTTGTAGGATTCGCCCTCTCTGCTGCTTTATCTAAGAAATGTCTTGCCATGAAAAAAAAAAATATTATTCTTGGAGCTGACACACCTGTCACACACCAATTACAGCATAAGGCAAGGTGAAACCATTGTTTGCGTAGGATATACCTTGCCTCTAAACGCATAAAGCATGTAGGTATCCGTTTAATACAGGGCATTTATATAGGTAAACGCAGGTGACCATTAGGACAAGTTTTATTATATATATATATATATATATATATATATATATATATATATATATATATATATATATATATATATATATACGCGTGCACGTGTGTGTGTGTGATTTTGTGATAGACGTTTCATAAAAACTTTCGAAAATGTTGATATGACTATTGCAATCTGTACACGATATTTATAGTGACAACTACCTAAGTATCGGGGCATCAAACATCAAATATCCGTCAAGTTGTTAACGTTATCCTTTTAAAAATATAATACCCATGCCACTTTTAGGCAATGATTTTATTTATAGTACATTCCTCAGGTTTTCATTCAAGATTCATTAGCCAACAAAGCAATTCAAGCAATCAAAACATTTCGGACCAGGATGGATGGGCGCTACTGCATTCGTTATGAAAAATTAGAATGTATGTATCAAACCGTTGTATGGCCTTTTAAACGTATTTGACTTCCTCCGTAAAGTGTAACTTTCTTCACGAGAACATATATCAGCAACGACCAGATTAAAATAAGAATATACTAAAGATAATACGGCATTTCAACTATACATACATACATGCATACATACACATACATACATACATACATACATACATACATACACACATACATACATACACACACACATGCATACACACATACATACATACATACATACATACACACACACACATACATACATACATACATACATACATACATACATACATACATACATACTATATGTGTGTATGTGTGTGTGTGAGAGAGAGACGGGGGAGAGAGAGAATACAGGCTTTCCAGGTCGATAATTGTTAAGTGCCTCTTATATCCGCTGTTGTATCCCAAATACCAATTTCTACAAGGGATATCTGGAGGTTTTTGACTATGAACACGTTCCAATACATTTTATAATGAAATGGGTACATATCACTGAGCCTGAAATGTGAAAGAGATTTTAAAGGTATTGTCGCCTGAGTTAGGATCAAAATAACATATCTAAATTCTTTGTGATGCATACATCCATGATAACATACGCTCCTCTCTCTCTCTCTCTCTCTCTCTCTCTCTCTCTCTCTCTCTCTCTCTCTCTCTCTCTCATATATGTACAATAGTTGACATCCTTTAAGTAACTTAGAACCTCTACAGGACATTCTGGAAGTCTGCACATTTTTTGTACATACTAAAACCATGTGGGGCACATACTTCAAATGGGGACTGTCTGTTACGATTGCTGAGCGTCACTACGTCTTGAGGTTTCTAGGTGAATGATCCAATCACCCTGAAAGAGGTATGTTTATTGATATGCCTAATCGGACCTAATAACATCTTTATAAACTAATGCACCGATTATTGGAAATTATGTATGTATACTCATGATGAACACCATATTTAATTGCTTTAAACTATGGATCACATTATATTTACTTGTATTATATTTTGTAATATGGGCCGGTGATCTAAATTAATCAATAAAGTATATTATTATTATTATTATTATTATTATTATTATTATTATATGCACACACACAACGCATCCATATATATCTGAACTTGTTTTGATTCATAGCTGGCCATAGATAGAAAGACTGAACATTACGGTTCAAAACAACGATGAAGCCAAACGTAAAGCTTTGATCTTTTTCAACGAGGAATCTACGCTTTACATGAACTATAAAAAAAACGAAAAATATGTGGGAACACGTGCTCGTAATACAATGATCGGAACAACGTTCGACCACTTCCGTCAAGTCGATAACTAACGAAAATGGCCGAGCGCTCTTATCATTGACATATGTAGTCGCGTGCAGGTAGTACTGTACCTACGCATCGAAAAGACGCAAAATGACGCAACAATAATTTACAACGCCGTGACGATGCCTCAACAAGGTGAAGAAAAAGAAACAATAAACGACGTAAAAGAGGCGATAGGGGGTAGGCTAATGGAGACAGACTTGCATACTAAGAAACAAATGCAACGAGATACATACCAGGTTTATAGGGATGATTATCTTTTTATAGCAAACCAGGTCTGTAGGGATGATCATCTTTTGTATAGCATGAGAGAGAATTTTGTATATAGCTTCTAATACAACATTAATAAACGTAATAGTTGGTTCACGACCAATAAGTCTACATGGTGTCTTAATACCGTGCCAAAATGACAGATAAACTGATCTGAGAGAAATTGTTAATTCAGAAATTGAACTGGATCAGCAATTTACATATGCATATACGTTTCTTTCTGCGATGAACAACAAACAAAATGACATTTATATTACGAATATGAATGAAAACAAGGTTTATACTGATCATAATTATTTATTGTTGGACTTAATATTGTTGGACTTAAAAAGCACATATGATTATACATTCCATGGAACAGGACATAGATTCGTATGGTTCAATAAGGAATACGCATACAGATAAACAGAAAAGAAAACGTAGTTGGACACAAGATGTGTAAGTATTTTGTTCTGGTGCACTGGTAGATTTTCAGAACAAGCAATTAAAATATATTATCTACTTGAGATTACAAGCTACCCAATGTACCTAAAAGAACCTCAGAATATAACTGTATATGGTGTTAAAAATTGCTCAAAGACATGTTTAATTGAAACAGAATATAATAACAGTTCTTAGTTTATTGCTGGTCTCCGTCCAAGACTTCAAAATTAATACTTACAATAGAAAATTACATTGTAAAGATGAAGGCATCCTCCTTAGAGATTCTGTTGATAAATTATGCATATATGTCTAGATTTCCTTTTTGCTTTGTAGCAGGAAACTAATACTTTTTCTTATAACTGCTTATGCAAATATAAGTAACGTAAAAAGAGAGAAACATAATTAACAAAATATCCGATTTAGTGGTAGGAATAATCCCACATCTATATATAGATAATAGTGCAAACGTATAACGCAGTTATTTGTGGCTTCCTCGAGAGCACGGGAATTATGTTTTGGTTTTACAGTAGTAACAAAAATTCTGAAGAGTGTATATTTGATGAAAACCCCATATTAAAGATGCAAAAAAAGGAGAAAATCTGGAAAATAATTATGGATAACAGTTATTAATTTGTCTATAGTATGTATTCAAGCCAATTCCTCCATGAATATTTATTTCATGTATTACTCAATTATTTCTATATTGCAAATTTGTTCCAACTTTGACGTTGTACATCCTCAAGGTGTTAGTATCAAATGCACTCCATTTTAACGACGTTGTCACACTATTCTTGCAGAATCTAATGCCAAATTGGGAATGACTGACGTAACTCATGCTCTCCCTTTGATTACCCTTATTGTCATGAAATTCCAGTATATTCTTATATATATATATATATATATATATATATATATATATATATATATATATATATATATATTCCGTCGTTAGAATCTGAAATGTCACTAAAGCTGGTAACTATAGTTCGGTCTTGAGGCCAACTCTTTCTGCACTAGACCACTATGCCTACTTAGCAGCTAACATTTAATTATTAACATTAACCCGCCATCTAATATATGCATTCAGTTGCTTCAATCTATTTAATATTTAGTTCATCTATATATCCCCACAATAATAATCCATCTTTAAGACTCCTAGAAGCTATAAATCTTGTTTATATCATGGTGTACGAATTTACAATAGTAATAATACAAGATCCTGATATTTGCTGCCAGTTCAAGTAATGGCACATTGCATTGCACACTTGGGATATACAGGTACGTAAGAGTTGCCCAATTATAAAGAAGGGAATGGCCATAAAGTGTGGTAATAGTAATATGTTGCCTTCAAAGAAATATCATGTAACACTTGTGTAGTGAGACTGACAGAATAACTTACAATGCAACAAAAATTCCATACCCTTTTGTCGGCAGATTTATGCAGTATATATCAATATGGAACTTTATGCAATTCATTAATGTCACTGACACTTAATAATTCACGGACTGGCAATTAAATGTGGATCTTGTTTAAAACTTTCAAAACCTGAACAGCATCTGTTGTTGTTGTTTTCTCCTGCTCATGTTATTTGTAAATAAAAGGCATACCCTGTCATCTAACCTAGAAGGAAGGTCCAAATCCAATAAAAGGCATTGTAACCTCTCATGGAACCTAGAAGGAAGGTCCAAATCCAATAAAAGGCATTGTAACCTGTCAAGAAACCTAGAAGGAAGGTCCAAATCCAATTAAACGTTCAGGAAGACATTTACTGGCTATCAGAATTTCAAGAGAAACACAATAACATATTTGTACATGTGTGTTGTCAATAATAATAAAAATGAGAATAATGTCAAAGACAAACAATATAATGATCCCCGAGCTAAACAGTTTGTAATATTTTAATAATCTCTATTCTTAAGTTTTTCTGTACATGATACACAGCTATGTATCTACCTAACAATTTATGTACCTGCCTATCCATCCATCCATCCATCCATCCATCCATCTATCTATCTATCTATCTATCTATCTCTATGTGTTTGCCTGACTGATTTCAATTCAAATTATGCAAATCAGTATAGCAAATATATCATAAAAATCACACTAGTCACCGCTCCTGTGGCCTATTGGTTAGAGTGTCCGCCTCGGATGAGGGAGGTTGCGGGTTCGTACCCCAGCCGAGTGATATTAAAGACTTATAAAATTGGTACTGACAGCTACCTTGATTGGCGCTCAGTATGAAGAGGTTAGTATTGGGACTGGTCGGCCTGGTGTCAGGATAATGTGACTGGGTGGGACATGATGCTACGTGTCTGCGGCATGATGCCCCAGTGCTAGACATCACTATACACTGTCACACTGCAGACATCGTAGCAATATGACTGAAACATTTTGAAAGCTACACACACACGTCCCCTTTGATGACTCTCAGTATGAAAGGTTATAGGACTGTCACAATTTTCAACTATCTTCTTGACTCTCAAATGTCAGTGACATGCTCATTCAGACGCTCTTGGTTAAATAAATTCTGTTACAATCCATAATATATGCAAATAGTTTCATCTGAAACGTAGAACGTTCACTACCTTGATGAAACACATGCAGCTTTATATTACGTTGCATTGGGATGCACCCTACAATAATATTTGTAATTTTTACTTCAGCAGATATTGATGTTATCTGCATCAAATGATCAGGTGCACACCTAATCTTGACACAATGATTACCCTGTGTATTCTCTATAATTGCTATATGTCGACTGTCAGTGGCATTAAATTTGATCCTTAAATTATGTTTCACACACCCCATAACTTTGCAAGTGACAACAATGTAGCACGACCCAGACTGACTCATTTTATATTTTAGATGTGAACTGTGTGTGACAGAGTGACGTGAGTTTATGACTTGAAATGCTCCCTCTACCCTGCCTAGTAAGTACAGTATCGTAAGTCTGATGCGAAATGTTTTTGCATGCAGTCTTAGCAAGTGTTGATATCTACCGCACTCATAAGACAACCTTTTCTCACATTCACAGGCATATATTTTAGTAACTGAATGACCATTAACATTTGCCAAGCAAGTCTTCCTTTATTATAGCTTCCCGATTTCCGCAAGTTATCATTTAATGACAAAAACATACCAGCCTCAGTTAGGAAACATACAGCATCAATATGTAAACAACATTGTGCGGTTTGAAAACATAATCGTTGAAATCACATTATGCATATATTTTGAAGATTGCAACTTCCTTGCTTGCGTAAATGTCTTCATTAAATGAGTTTGAAACCGTAATGGAACCTGGCGGACGTAGCTGTGTTTTGGAAGTACCTCTAAGCTATACTGTTCGTTTTCGTCATTCATTGAGCACATAATTAAAGAAAATGTACCATTCTTCTAAATATTATGTGACTGAATATTAAGCCTAATATTCAAACATTTAGGTAAGAAACGTACGTGACAATACTATGTTGTGTAATTCGAGAAGCGTTGGAAGGTCAAGATTGTTTTCTGACATTACTAAGTTTGATGAAAATGTTGTAGAAAGCAGCAGAGTAAATACTCTCTAACCAATGCATGACATTATTACTATTACGTAGACAAATAGTAAACAACATTTTTTGAATCCCGTGAGTGGACATATTAAGAATATCCCTGTTTGAATAATTACATTTACAGGCACCAACATAACATGTGTGAAATTATATGAGTTACTTACTTGTTCTAAGTGGATTCAGTTGGAAATAAAGATTTAGCTCATTCATATATCGACTGTAATGCATCCACGAATAGCTACGGTTGTATTTTATCAGCAACAATGAAATTAAATGTCAAGGTTTTGCAATATTAAATACTTGATCCATTTTTGAATGTCTGTTTGGTATCGATTGTCTTTACACCATGTATTTTAGCCAGATAACTTTACATGATAATATTACAACTATATATTTTAATTACAAATAGATATAAACAGTTAATCAGCTGCGACTAGAACAAAGCATTTTCTACTTTTCACAACTTCACCAACACTGGAAAATCCAAAAGACTTACATGTAATTCGAAATTCACTTCCACAAAATGTAATTGGAAAACTTCACAGATGTAACTCTCGACTCTATGCGTATGTGTGTTTGTCTATACTGGTTTCCTCTCTTACCAATATTTTTATTAGGATCTAGTGATGAACTGTATACAACATTAGCAACAGACCTATCTCAAGCAATTTGTCAAACATAACACAATGTTATTATCAAAGGCATCATTATATATATATATATATATATATATATATATATATATATATATATATATATATATATATATATATACATCGCATCAATAAAGCTATCAATATAAACATGGCATCAATAAAGCTCTTCTTTGCTTTTACTTTTAAATCAGCTTTATCCCGAAGAAAATATGCAGTATGCTAATATTCTCTTAAAACTCTTTCCTTTAGTTTGAAAACAATTCAACGCGTGTTGCTCTAAAATTCGTGCTACGTGTTTTACAGCTTCCTTGGTACTTTTAGAGTACCGATTGTCATACTTGCAGATGTCAAGAAAAAGTCGTTCCCAACCTGTACCACCTGTCTAATTTTTGCCATTTTCCGCATTGATTCAATATACCCTTGAGTATGACATAGACGCATATACACATATTAATGTTATGTTACGACTCTGGCGTCCTAAAATAAGTCATACAAAAAGTAGTGAGAAGCAACAAGCTTTATAAAATTCAGCAAATAATTTATTTCCCTATAACACAAAGTGAAAAGGTATTGCGAATTAAATAAAACATAATCCTAGAATTAAAGACTCAAGACCTAATGATTAAAGTTCTGCATACAATTCAGTGGAAATCCAAATTAAATCCAACGCTGGGAATATTAATATGCATGTGGACGCCAGTGTGGTACTGATACGCCAACAATCGTTTGTTGTATCACAATAATACAAGTCAAAAATATATCCTTATTTGAAATTTCACTTTAAATCCAAGTATCTATTTCCAGGATTATTATGTTTATAAGCACATTGTATTTCCAGTAAATAAACAATTTGAATAAATATATTACAGCCCAAATGAATTACTGGACACGACAATAATTCAACTGATTTTACTAAGATCTTACAGCATGAATAAATACATTTCTAGAAAAACAAGATTATATAGTCCCCTACTTGACCTCAAGTCACAATGAGTATTTTCTATTATATAACAAAATCACCTAATGGAAAATGTCTTTCTAGAAGGTTCCAAATGTTTACTAGATAAAATAATTTTAACACAAAAGACATGGAAAACACAATGTCCTTGACTCAGGCAATGATAATAATCGTAATAGTTAACCCACTCTCATAGGAAAATATTGCCTATGTATTAGTTTTTTTTAAAGAAATAACAAACATCAATGATTTTGGTCAGGTACAAAATCAATTGTACTTTGCACAAGGTGTAGACCCAACACAATTATCAATAGCACATAATAAAATCAAAGCTATTGCGAACAACGCAACTAAATATATATATATATATATATATATATATATATATATATATATATATATATATATATATATATATATATATATATATATATATATATATATATATATATATATAATTTAAGGCAAGTCATTCAAATTAATCCGTTATAGATGCAGTTGTTTAAACACGACACTGAGCAACCTCAAAGGATTACAGTTGTACACAGGCAGAAATGCTTTTGACCAGTCTACCAGTCTAAATATCAAACAAAAATTGTACAGGTCGACTGTTTGCATCTTTAGCCAGATATTATTATCCTTACATAAATTAATTTGCCTAATCGGTACATATCTTCAAATCATTCATGCACACATCTCCTGTGTTTCAGATAATCGTTATTCATGAGCAGAAGAGGAAACTGTGAGAGAAAAACTTTGCTGCAATTCCCTAACCGACGTAAATTATATAGACAAAAGAGATTCGGTTGTATAATTCACGAAACTTAAGAAACACTGTCTTATCTGTCAAGATTTTAATTACGCTCCTAAATGTAATATTACAGAATCCTAAGACAAGAAAGAGGCACATTGGAACTGTATATATATCATAATTTGAACAGATGATCTATTACAAATAACGTAAATAGAGGCAGAATACCAATCAGACTGCGAGCCTGACTTCAATGATTACATAATCATCAACGATTCCAGCATTTATCATAGCAAAGAAAAAGAACATTAGAATACTTTGATATTATTTTTGTACACGTGTCACGTGCGTGCACTTTCTATTGTACTGACGTCGCCATTTTCGCCAATGTCGAGAAAGTTGAAAACTCTAAAGGGATTGGTCTCTTTTTGTTTTGTTTTGCATTACGATTTTTATTTTATTTTTTTTTTATTTATTGTGTATTTTGATTTTTTGATGTTCATTTCTAACTCTGCGATTTTCCCAGTGGCGTATCTAGTGGACAAAAAAGATCCAACAAGCTCTAAAATATCTCACATCCGCTTTGGCTTACAAAAATTGGTATTCTAATATTTAAGTTGAACTTAGCAAAGAGGCCAATTAATAACAGTTACACTTGCAAATCACTTTTGACGGATATCTCATTATCATCAAAAACCAATTAAATGTACATTTATTTTGGGAAATATCTTGCACAGTGTTTGACATTTGAGACTGACATAAGAATAATATCTTGAACTTGTAAGGAGAAGTTATACAAAACCCGGTTGAAAGTGGTGGCCCAAATCATATCTTTCTGAATTTTAAATAAATTTATTAGCATATATTCAGTAAGCAAATTGCTTTGCATTGGTATATATAGAAAGTATCTCGTTTACTTTTCAGTGATGAAAATAATAACTTTTGATTTCGTTGCTTCACTTGACAAAAGTAATGTAAGAAAGGGAGTAAACTTTAGGATACTTTATCAATTTGATCGGTTATTTCCTCCCTTCTACTTTGTAGGTCCTGACTTCCGTAAAATATTTCGGCGATGAAATTACTGAGTTTTCAGTCTTCTGTTTAATGATGGGTGTGTCATGTTCGAATTGAATAATGATAACCGAGTCATTTACTGTAGTTATATAAAGAATATCTATCAAATTGCAAAATATCTGATCAGTATAAAAACAGTAACGCTTAAGCGATTACAATGAATACGTACCTGCTCACAACACAATTGTTACAAGTTGTGGAGTGTGACTTTTGCACCTTGGCCTTTGTGTTCTCAAAAACCGTGCATTCATTGTGCGTGCATATCACGTGTTCGGATTACGAGTTAGTGCAAGAAAGATTTATTTACATATGAAGGCTTTATTTGTTTGACTATGTTGTGTAGTTTTGGGGAAAAACTCGTCACAAAAGGCAACTGCTGTCGGTAAATTGAGTTTTTTTTTCTTCACCTTGCTTTTATGCCTCCTCAATAAAAGTAGTGTGCTGTGTGATCCTTTTATCTTTTATTTTTCTCCTATATCATTCGCCCACAATAACTCAAGTTCTCCAACTCGTTCTATCACCGTTTTCACAGTTTTAAGCAAGGTAACTTGTCAATATGGGCCATACATGTCAAAGGTCAAGGTTACAGGGACTGTTAGAAGGATAACTGTTTCCACATAACAACCTGACTTGCAAAGTCCGTCCATTCATTCATTTATTCATTCATTCATTCATTCACTCATTCATTCATTCAAGAAATCTTTACCAAACGTTGTAAATCGCGTACATCAAAGATAAGAAAAAACACATATCTCGATTTCTGTGTCGAAAAGTCAAAATTCAAACTTAAGAGAGACTGTAAGAAATACAACATTGGTTTCAGCTCTATATTTTGATTTCCTTAGATCTTTATTTGACCAAGCTTTGTGGATGTCTGACATCTGAGACAAGGATTTGGGGATCAAAACGGCCAAAGATTAAAACCATGGAACAAACGGAAACCAGTTTCCACAAAACATATCATGTTTACTTCCAAAAAACCATGACCAAACTGTGTATGGATTGAATATGAGACATGAAAGGTTCTTATCGAGTTCTGAGTCAATAGATGAAAGGTTAAGTTCGCACAGGCTGCATGCAAAATTGCATTTCGTCTGCAAATAACTTGTATTTATGAGCGTATTTAGCACAATTTAGGGTACATATGTTTTCTATAGGTTTACCATTAGGTAAACTTTTCAGACTGGTAATGACACATATTTTTTCGATGAGGGTTCCTTCTAAAGGGCTGTCCGGAAAATGTCTTTATGATACATCAGTTACGTTATATTCACTTAAAACGGATACACAGTGAAAAGGGGAAACAATTCTGCCAGTTCCGTCTTTGTGTTATTAACCTTAAACTGCTCCATAAAAGTCCCCACCCGCCACACCCAGCGATACAAAACAATAGTTTAGTTCTGTACCGTTCTTTTATAGGCTGTTAAAATTATTTTGATATTTTCAACAGCAGCTACGTAAAATAAGTAATTTTTTTCATTGAATATGAGCTGTAAATTCGATCTTAAGGTATGACAAAATAGCATATTATATATCTAAAAGTAGAAACAAAAGAGCAGGCATAGGATTATATTGAATAATGACTGTTTTAAGAAAAAAGTAAATATTGTTACATTTCTTGGCTTTTTGTCTAATTTTGTTATTTTAGATACAAATTAACCTCTTCAACATTCATTATGTTTAAAACATTGTATTTTATTCTGTAAAAATGTCTCACTAATATGGGGTTGTGGTGGAAGTTACAGAATATATGCTACATTTGGCAAATTTATACTCCAAATTATACATGCACACAGTCTTGTTCCACGAAGAAATTTCAGGAGACATGGAGTTTCCTTTGACCAAACTTGTTTAAACAATATCAGCGTTGAGCAAGGAGGCGCTGATCCGTAGAAACAAAACTTGCGAGTTTTACGGTCCATGTAGCGTAAAAATTAATTGCTATCGCAGATCATCTCCACTACGCGTATGCAAATAGTATTGCAGTTTCCACGGCATTTTATTCCATTTCCTACCAGTATTGAACTAAAAATATTCGGGAGAAACAATATAAATATATTTTAATAATCCTATTAATTTCTTTCTTACATTTCTATCCTTCTAAATTTTAGCTTGTGCACATGATTCAAAGTTTTGGAGTGAAATAAAAGGGGTTCGGGAACAAAATGCAAACAGAAATTGTGCTGTGTCTAGAATACGTAACATTGTTTCGTATGACGTGCATGAGAATAGCCAGTTTATCATATATTGGATGCAATAACTAACAGGAACAAAAATAATGTAATGTTGCTTACAATGAAGTATACCAACAGTACTTACCGTTTTATATTCAATTACGTTATGAGACAACACATCATGTGGAGACATTAAATAATATATGGTTGACTCTACAGCAGTGCATTTATGCACGCTCATACATGCACATCCGAAAATACAACATGCTATTATTCAGAGAGTAACGTCCAAGCCAAAATACATTTAAGAAAATTAAATTTCGTCCATCTTTATTCAAGTTTTTACAGCATTTATGTTACAAAGTATGGGGCCTGCGCTGTACGGTACTTCTGTAGAGTAAATAACTGTTTTCAGATGTAGAGTATACATTGTGCCAGCCTCAAAAGAAATATATATACGCTATTTCATTTTCTCCAAAACTATGAAAAAAAAAAAAATTTAGGGACTCTAATTTAGGTTGACAATAGCTGCAATCATCTTTTAGCAAAATAGTAATCACTAGTATTTCCAGTTCAAAGGGCTACACAATTAAATTACAGTTTGTTGATCAGTCTCTTAATATTATTCCGATACAAATCTTCTACTACGTTTGATACGGTCTACCAATGTAACCAAATTGGCAGTTTAAAAAAATACACACCAAAGAATTCGTTTTTCAACGCTAAATCTCAAACTAAATCACCATTGCGCCACATAGCAAATACTATTTTCTCTTCTAGTTCAATAGACAAACATGTGAAATATTCGACTGTTCCACTAAATAAAGATTTCTAAGATACAATGTATATATTGTTGTCACCCTGTGTATTCAAAGTTAAATATGGATACAATATTTATTTTATAAAACCATTATTTTTCTTATTTTTTTGGGTAGACGCGTTTGCGGTGCAAAATGATCTTCAGTGCGAGGTAACCTTGCTTCACAATCACGGAAGAGCGACTTATGAAATCGATAAATATGTAATTTTTCACGATACCCGCTTTGAAACTTGACAGGTATAGATAACGTTTGGACAAGGAAGACAAAATAGGTCCACATGACTCAACTTGGTTTTGAATTGTTCAAGAGCACAGGTCTTGTGTTAGTGGCTGTCATATTTCACAGATCATTACACAGTTGCATGTTGATTTCAGTTAGATCTGTTCATTATACGATACTCGGTTTTATTTCTGTACATTTGCTAAACAAGTTAAAATCTTGTTTCTTGCAACTAATCAAAATAAATAACATCGTTTTAAATTTCGTGATTTTGCTATAAATACATAGGATTATTGCGAAATAAATGGAAAAGATGAACAATGTATAGATCTTCTTTGATATTGTCTTAGCACATGGTCTCCATGGCAACCATCACGTGAACACAAAACGTATGTCATAAATAAATCAAAACAATATATATCATGCGAAGAAATTTGGAGAGGGAGAAGAAACTGTCCCTTATTCAGTATAATCCTTTGCTGTTAATATTCCGCTAAATAGGGTGTGTAATAATGTTGCCTTGAGGATCGACATGACAATATTCAGTTAATAACGACTGGGATTGGGTGATGTTGAGTGAATGATATGTACGGTTCTGGTATAAAGAGACTTCTTTGAAGGGTCAAGATTCTTTACTGTATTTGTATTCATGTGACTGTGTGTGCTTAAACATAATAATTAAATGATTTCTTTCATGATTCATCTTGCAAAACAAATATTTACTTTTTATCAACACGATATGCTATTTATTTAGAACACTTTACAAAGATAGCACACGATATGATCCTTCCTTTGAAAACAAAATTATGAACCTGACCCCCTTTGTTTCATCATTTTGGTTCCGAAAAACACCCGTTCGGCCTTGAATTTCACGAATGTCATTGCAGATAAAAAACCTAACTACTGAGATTTAATCTGTGTAACTATACAGCCTTTTTTTATGTATTTAAGAGAAAGCCTCTCTCTGAAAAGTAACTTTCAAATGTCGTATTGAAAGCAGAAATATAAATATTGATTTGAAAGAATTTGTATATGAAATCGGATAGGAAATAAGCAAAATCGTAATAGAATGTCACATATATTGAACTCTATGAATGACTAAGAAAATCAAGTGGTGTCTGTTGATTACTGAACAGTCAACCCTTTTTTTTACTTCCGGGAATGAAACCCATTATTAGGAGAATGTTAGAACACTGCATCGCTTAAATCGACACCAACAGGTTTTGGGTCAAGTATCAAGTAATATTTTCAGGCCACGTGGCAACAATCATTCATGAATACTAGAGTCACGTGATAGGCCTTTATATGTATGAACATGAGAATAATTGCTAAGTTTGTCTTATAACAAATAAATTCATTATAAAAAGTAAAATATATTAATGACGGTCCCATAGACTGCAAACATTATTACAAAAATCAGTTTTATTGACAACAAAAGTCCCAGTTTGAAAAACAAAAAAGCACTGCAACACTATGTTATACCACTATATTCCAAATGTTACCAGCTAGCTGCAATGAAATCCGTCACGTTTCCAAATAACGTGCATGTTCTTAAGTATTGTTAAAATATTTCGCATGCTTAATGTCACAGTGAGATTTTATATTTTAAGAAATATTTTACACGCGTTTAAAGATTTTTATTTTAACCTGTATTGAAGGGTTCAGTGATTAGGCCTATCCAATAAATCACATTCACTCGATATAGTAGAATCCGTTGAACCTGATTCGGATTTGAAGAATGCGATCTTACTAAATAAAAATATGTTGGTAGATCCAGTCTCGCACATGTCTCTGTTAAGGGCGAAAAACTGATCCTACACAAGCGTTGTAAGTGTCCCCTGCGATTGCTGCAGTTGGGTTCTGCCCGATATACAATACAGCATTGTAGCTCTTTCAACTCTAATAACAAACTCATAAGAAATATATGGTTACTTGCATCTGACATTTCTATTATACTCTGTTTGCGGTGAACAAGTTTTTCAGAAACTCGGAAACTGCAAAAGCTATTGTTAACAACTGGATTAAAAAAGGGATTACCATGTGCATAAAGCGCATCTATCTCTGGATGGCTTAGATAATTTTTTTTTTTTTTTTTTTTTTTTTTGGATTATCCAGACAGGTCAGTGATAATATATTCGTTGGAAAC
Organism: Megalonaias nervosa; assembly: GCA_016617855.1. Lineage (NCBI taxonomy): Eukaryota > Metazoa > Mollusca > Bivalvia > Unionida > Unionidae > Megalonaias > Megalonaias nervosa. The sequence goes on along the minus strand of JAECUM010023245.1, from coordinate 54,653 downwards.
ATTATAATGTATTTGTCAGCTCATTGTCTGGTCTAGTGGACATTTTCTGTAACACTCTTTTTGAGAAATTATATGTAGTACTGAAGGGCTACGTTCCTTTAGAAAAATGAATATTTATAATTAGAGTTTCAAAATGTTGAAAACAGGTGCTTCAGAAACTCTGAAACTGCAAAAATCATTGTACAAAAAATGGATTAAATATGGGATTATCCTGTGCATGATGTGCATCTAAACTCTAGGTGGCTTAGATCAATTATTTTGGACCCCGGCATGTCATCGGTATCGCATTGGGGTAACAATTATAATGTATTTGCCAACCCGTTGTATGGCTTACTAAACATTTTCTGTAACATTCTTTGTGAGAAATGCTACTTTCCTCTAGAGAAAAAGAAAAGAAAAGGAAAAATAACTATAAGACACATCAGCATCGTTTTCTTATTGACGAATTAATAAACGGGGTAGTCATAAATATACATTGTCAACTGGTGACAGAGTGCGAGGGAGAGGGACAGTCAGAACAAAACAGCAACTAGAGATAACAGACACAGAGAGAACGAGAAAGAGTCACTTGTGGAACACTACCCTAAACAACTTGCTAAATATTCCAAGAACAAGAGGGACTAGTACATAGGCCGTCAAGCACATTGCAGTCCATAACACTTGAAATTGTCAATGAAATATCTTATGCACCTAAAATTTGCAAATAATATATACCTATTATTCTTTTCAGAAAATATGCCTAAATTGTAAGATCATAATTACAATCCAATATTCCTTCTAATGAGACATTTAGTATATCACGTTCCTAAAATAAAATTGTCCAATAATATATGCACCTACATAATGTTTTACAGGCCTCCAAAGAAGCTTCACAGCATGGCAAAAATTATAATTAACTAACACCTCATTAGGTCAGTGTCAAATGCAGACAGTTCTTGTTCTCGTTATTTTTGTTCCCTTACTGTCAAAAACGCTCGAGACCCATTGACTGGACCCAATCTAGTTTTGTTTGGCAACTGTCTTTGACGTGCACTATGAGACCAGAGTTTACATAATTCCTGCAAAAAATCTAAAGATAATGTTAATGTCATTTAGAATCCTTCTGTTTGCTCAGTTACATCTTGCATACACTTCAAGTAACAATGACCTTTTTCTCATTATGTCCCAGATAAGCAACATTCAGAAAGGTTTATTTTGAAGGTAAGAAGCGATTAATACTAATTACTAAAGCACGTTACTTTAAAGATTGTTGTTGTTGTTATAGGGTTTAACGCCATTTTTCAGCACAAGATAGGCTATACATAGCGGCCAGTATTAATGGTGGAGGAAAAACCCGGGAAAACCCCGGAAAGAACCACCAACCTACGAGAACCTACCGGCAAGCTTTCTCACACACCCACATTAGCCGAACCCGAGACTCGAACCCACGCAGACAGAGGTGAGATAGCAGTGATCCTTAACGGTGAGTGCTTTAGACCACTCGGCCACTCGGGGCCCCCTTACTTTAAAGAATCCAAGCATATCTTTATTTATAAGAAAGGTAGCCCATAATAGAAAAAAGAGAGCAAACAACAGATCAAATGAAAGATTCTTATTTCGTTGGGGCAAGTTAAATTACAAAAACAAGAGAGGAAAATCGTTGGGGCAAGTTAAATTACAAAAACCAGAGAGGAACAAACAGAGGACTCAGTGGGTTGTCCTTATGTAGGATGAATTACACTAATAATCTGAATGTAGAACGTAATTGAACAGAAAATAACTTTTGTTACAGTGCTATTATAAATGCGATCGTTCATATAAGTATCCACCTTTCCTCTCTCATCAATCCATTAAACCATTTAAGCACACGCACGCAATTAAGTACATACACACATACCTACATACCTACCTACCTACCTACCTACCTACCTACATACATACATACATACATACAATCATACATACATACATACGTACGTACGTACGTACATTCTTTGTTTGTGTGTATGCGTAACCAGAGACAGAGAGAGAACGATTACAAATTTTCTATGTCGATAACTCGATTTTCTGCAGTACCTCTTATGTACATCGTTTTATCCTAAACATAGAAACACACAATCAGCACATTTTTCCTTTCAACTATACATAAAACTATATATATATATATATATATATATATGCTATATATATATATATATATATATATATATATATATATATATATATATATATACTGAGGTCTAAATTAGCATTACTCCTGTATATGTCTTTGATCTTAGATTATTATATAGTTTATACGTACACAGGTTTACGCCGGTATGATTCTTTTGGCAGAGACGTACAATCTGTGGTTTGAGTGTGTGTTCGTGTGTGTGTGTGTGTGTGTGTGTGATTTAGATTTTTAACGTAGCTTTAAAAAATATTCAGTCAAATTGCTACACTGTCTGTAATGTGACAGGTTATCGTAATGTCTAGCATTGGTGCATCATGCCGCAGACATGTAGCATCATGTCCCACCCAGCCATATTATTTTGACACCAGGCCGACCATCCTAACACTAGCCTCTTAATACTGAGCGCCAAGCGAGGCAGCTGCTAGCACCATTTTTATAAGTCTTTGGTATGATTCGGCCAGGGTTCGAACCCGCTCTAACCACTGGGCCACCGAAGCAATCTGAGAGAATTGAAAGATAGAATGTATGATTTTATTGAATTAAATTTGCTCTGAGGCATTTCAACTGTATTGTCTAAAACTTATAGGTATTATTATTTCTCAATACATGTTGTTAATAAATTCGACGTAATAACTCACTGGTTCATTGTTTGAACTAACTGTATTGAGGACATTATAATGCCCTGTCCCGTTTGCATATAGCGAGGTTTAGATATAACAGGAGTGGGAATGTCATTTTGAATGACAACCATTGTAACTGTATTTTGCAAAATGCGCTTAATATTTCAATATAAATCTGCGGCGTTAACATGTAAATTAATATACCTGATGAATGAAGATGAATACACCATATAGGTAACTTGATTCACTTATGTATTTCATTTCTTCTTGTAGCTTTTCACGTCGGGTTCAGATTGATAAAGCTAAGGCATTGCATTCTGGGCAAGTTATTGAACAAACATACGCAGGTATATTCATTTGTATAAATTCGTTGCATAAAAGCAGACTTTGTCGTTTTTTCATAAGGAGAAGCTAACAGAATTTGTAATGATCAATGCGAGTATTAGGATTTACTTCATTTATTTAATAGATATGCAGCCACTATAACGTATTCATACAAATGGTCTTGTTTATTTTATGCTATCATTATATAGAAACCACTCCTTTAATAGAAACCACTCCTTATATAGAAACCACTCCTTTAATCACTCTATATGCATTTAACAATGATGGGATATCGAAATTTGCACTTTGCATATATAACTTATTTTATGATTCCTTTCTACTCCCATCAATTTGGCTTTACAGATTTTCTAGGTATGTGACAATTTACGTGTGATGTCATTCTTGGAGCAGACATATTTGCCTAATCAGAACACATGTAGCGCCACGTTTCTTCGATTTCGACGTTACTTTCCTCCTGTTCATTTTTATCATTCATTTAGTTACAAAACGCAAATTCTATAAATCTTGTGCTCCACATACGATGGCACTATTTCTACTCATCTCTAGTATGCAAAATGCACAACCCTTCGACATATAAAACAGATGAAACAGATTCTGAAACGATCTGTCATGTTGCGATAATCACAATTTTTTTTAGGTATTTCTTATGTATGAAAGTTCTACATGCTCAAGTTCTTATCTTATATTTCCTTATTTCATGCCGTCTTATTACACTACGTCTTAGTATTAGTAGATTATACATCAACATGAAATATATTACAAAAATAAATATATTATCGCATAAATACTGTTAGTACGCACTTCGACTAATTTTCGTCACTTCTTTGCAGAAAACACTAATGAATATTTGCGGCGTTTAATAACATTCTTTCTTCAATCATCAATTTAAATTTGGACATTAATTTGAAACTTTTTTCTTCTCATTGGCAAAAACTCAGCTCTAGTTTTCCTCTACATTAGAGTTGTCTAGATAAAATATCATTGTCATAGATTTACTAATATTCTGTCAACCCCCTGACACATACGAAGAAAATCATACATTGGTGATTCTTATAAAGAACAATAACTGTATCAGATGAATTTAGTTGGTCACATTTTAACACCTAAAAAACATAGCTTTGGACTTCTTCTGCTCTACCTTGCATAAAACACCGTATCAGCGTCAAAATGGTCCCAGGTTCGGTAAGATCCAGGAATAATATTTCAAACAATTTTCTATCACCTCAATAAACGAACAAAACATCTCAGAACGAACAAAAATGCTAAGACAATTTGATGCAGTGTATTACATGCCAAAACGACAATAGGGGCTGAACAAGTTTGTTTTCCTCTTTTCCTTTGTCTTCTTTTTAAATACCGAAAGAAGTTATTGATTATGCAAAGACAGGGTTCCTCACACGAGGAGGAGGTTAATGGTGAATTATTACAAGGGATTCTTTCAAAGATGATGTAGTGCGATGGATGACTTTAATGGTGAAGCACTGCGAGGGACGCTTTTAACGTTGAAGTACCGAGAATGATGATTTTAATAGTAAAGTACTGCAAGAAACTATTTTAATGGTGAAGTATTACTAATGATGTTTTAATGATGAAATACTGCAAGGGATGCTTTTAATGGTCAAGTATTGCAAGGGATATTTTTAATGGTGAAGCACCACTTGTGATGCATGTAATAATGAAGATCTAAGACGATGCTTTGAAAACCAAGTTTAAATAAATAGAATGCATTGGTGACTAAACCAATTAACGTAATTTCACTTAACTGTGCAACTTCTTACAATGACCAGTTCTCATGTAGTCATTGTATAGTTCTTCTTGCGATGATTATAATATCACAATTCATGAAGATCCATGTTACAGATAAATGAATAATCAAATTATTCTCATCTACACACCGCGTTGTGGAATTATCACACTTGTAGCTTCTGGCAACTGCTCTCAACATTCATGTCTTAGTAGTAGGAGGAGTGATGGTGGCACCAGTAGTATTAGTATTAACATTGGTATTCTAGTTATTGTTATTATCATTATTAGCAGTTGTAGTAACGATGTTAATTACAATGATGTTTGACTGGAGATTAATTCTTTGTTTTCAATTTGGTATATCCGCATGACGTAACGTAGGTAAATGACAGTGACGTAAAAATAACGGAGAAGTAGAAACAATTCTGCTACTGAAAAACGTTCATCCTGTACAATCCGTCCACTCTCAAGGTACTCTGATATCAAGAAAAGAAAGAAAGAAAGAAGTTTATGAAAATAATTCTGTCATATCCTATAGTTTTGAGATTGTTTCATCGTTTTAAAGATGGTTGCGAATCCATTGAAGTTCATCCGCGTGCTGTAAGACCATTTTCGGCGATTGGCGAAAGGGAAGTGGCTGGTGTGAAGGGAGTAACTGATAACGATGTTCATTACACAATGGACGGTGTTTCTATTACTAGTGTCACGTGTATGAATCCATCATAACGAATAATCATCTGTAGCTCATTAAGGTTTGTGCAAAATGGGTGCCGCATTTGTTGACTGCTGATTTAAACCAGACTAGGGTTGAAATGGACAAACAGTTACTAGCCAGATATGACAAGAGTGGGCATAAGTTTTGACTGAGATTGTCATTAATGATGGGAATGGATTTACTCTTTAGCACTGGACTCGAGATAAAACTAATACGAGCTGTTTTTATATTCCATATGCTAATGTATATTTGGTTGTTTACAGGTCTTTATCATGGCTGTTAGAATGATATCGCAGGTGACGTTGTACTACAAACATATAAAAGAGAAGTTTGAAGAGACAGAGACTTTGACATTAAATCTTGGAATTGATCCACAAATCCAGTGCGTCTTGATGATGATATGCAAAAAGGAGAGTGAGAGGCTCCCTATATCAACATCAAAAATGCCTTTGAAAGAATCCCAGGTTAAGTTCGGGAAGGTTGTGGATATAAAAGAGCCTGACAATAAGGATTGCTTGTATTCGGGGATTCCATATTTACAAGGGGATCCAGTGATGCTGGCTGATAAGAATAATAACAGAGCGCTTCTGCTGAACTTCTCGTACCAATGCATTGCCAGCATGCAATTATCGGACATGCCTTTTGACATTTGTGTAGTGGATGATACAGAGGTGGCCGTATCTTTGACAAGTAAGAAAACACTTCAGTTTCTGTCTGTAACAAGTGGGACTATCAAACCTACCAGGACGGTTCAAACCAGATACACATGTTGGGGTATCGCTCCAGAAAGGAGGGGAAAAATAGTTGTATCTAGCAACTGTCATGTTAATGGTAAACACTACTGGAGTCTGATCAACAGTATAGGAGAGGAGGAGAGGCATCATCAGTTTTACTGTCATTGTGTACCTTGAAGTACACATGTCACTCTGAATTCATCCCGTACACTTGTGTGCGTCACTGTGATGAACGCCAGTTCCCTGAACTGTTTTGACACGGATGGTAGGATGATGTATCATTATAGAAATGATAGTCTCAAGTCTCCTCGCGGTGTTGCTACAGACAGGGACGATAACGTGTATGTGCTGGGATGGGAGTCTCACAACATACTCCAACTGACACCAGAAGGTACGACCATTAGAATCGTCGCTAATGTTATTCTCCAGGATCCATATGCCATTTGTTTCAACAACAGCCATGACGGGTTTCTTATAGCGAATGGTGTTGCTTGTAGAAGGTCCAACAAACTCTACATGTTCATATTTACTCAACAACAAATCTAATATTGATTTTTATCACCCATACTCAAGGAGTGGAAAACTTTGATTATATTGATATTCATGTATTTTAGTTACATAAGGCTGATTACAGTTTTTCACAATAAAAAAGTTATTGTAAATATATGTGCAATTAATGGCAAATATATGTACATTTTTTAAATTGTCTATTTGGATAGCATACACGGTGAGGAGATGTACACATTATGAAGTGTAAATAAATAGCACATACGATGTGGAGGCATACACATTATAAAGTGCGTTTATAGGAAATACACATGATGAGGAGATCCACACATAAAATGTGTATATAGATAATACATATATTGTGGAGATGTACACATTATAAAGTGTGTATATAGATAATATACATAGTGTGTAGATGTATACTTTATAAAGTGAATATGGAAAGTACACATGGTGTAGAGATGAACGCATTATAAAGTGTGTATATAGATAGCACACACTGTGAGGAGATGTACACATTATGAAGTGTAAATAAACAGCACATACGATGTACACCTTATAAAGTGTGTATATAGATAGCATACACAGTGTGTAAATGTATACTTTATAAAGTGAATATGAAAGTACTCATGGTGTAGAGATGTACACAATATGAAGTATATATAGATTGTATACATGGTATAGATATGTACACATTATAATGTGAGGATATCGATAATAAACATGTTGTGAAGCTGTGCATATTGTAATGTATGTATATAGATAGTACACATGGAGTGCAGATGTAAACATTATGAAATCTGTATTGACATTATACATGATGTAGAGATGTACACATTACAGTATAATGTATATGTGGAAAGAACACATGGTGTGGAGATGGACACATTATATATATATATATATATATATATATATATATATATATATATATATATATATATATATATATATGGCACACATGGTGAGGAGATGTAAGCATTATGAAGTGTATATGGATAGTTTATTTCTTGTATAGATGTACACATTATGCAGTGAACTAAGACAGTATACATGGTGTGATGAAGACAGTATGAAGTTTATATAGATAGTACATATGGTGTGGATGTGTACAATTTAAGATACTGTACTCACATAAAAAAAAACTTACTTTCCATCCTAAATATAAATTGCAAAGTGAACTCATAGTGTGGCTTGAAACACATACGATTTGAAGAACTTGTGTATTTGTTTGATCCTTCATTCTAAGTTAAATAAATGATAAATGACCTTGGATTTTGATGAATCCTTTCTTCTTGAATATGCATCACCCATTGAAATGCTAACTGAATATAAATGAGTGTGTAATGATGAAAGTTTTGAAATAATTATTTCGACTAATACTTTTCAGATGTATTTTTTTTTATTTTTCACTTAAAAACGACAGAATGTCACCTAACATTGATAAGAGAAACGCCCTCAGGAACATCTTGACAAGACATACATTTCATTTCTTCCCACTTTATATATTTCTGACAATAGTGGCACATTAGTTAGGAAATATTCGTGCTATATTGCATCCTTATTATACAACTGGTAATATTATAACAATTATGTGAATACTGTTCCTAATATCTAGATGCTTGTAACATATTTGCAGAAGTAATGCAAGTATGCATTTATGTATGTATGTATGTATGTATATATGTATGTATGTGTGTATGTGTATATGTATGTCTGTATGTGTTTTTTATGTATGTATGTATGTGTGTGCATGTATGTATGTATGCATGTATGTATGTCTGTACGAATATATGTGTGTTTGTATGTATGTATGAATATGCGTTATGTACGCATGTAACGATGTATCGATGTATGCGTGCGTGAGTATGTATGAGTGTATGTATGTATGTATGTATGCATCGATGTATGTACGTATATATGTGTGTACGTATGTATATCTGTATGTATGTATGTATGTATGCGTCGATGTATGTATGTATGTATGTATGTTTGTATGTATATATGCATGTGTATGTTTGTATGTATGTATGAATATTTATAGGTTACTGCATTTGTATGGGAAAATATGAACGAGTTTTTCAGATGGTTATACTGCACGACCTTGGGAGTGCAGTATATCCATCCGACAAAACGAGTTCATATTTTTCCATACAAATGCAGTAACCTTTTTATTATATGCTCATTTTCTCATTCTACCCAAGGCTTAAATATATAAACAAAAATACACTACAAGAAACAAAGTAACTGAATGTATGCTGTATTCCAAACTAAATACACAAGCGTAGCTGCACCATTGCACAACAACATTATTAATGCGTACGTAACTCCGCCCAGACAAATTTGAAGTTGGTCGCGCGCTAGACGCAAGTTTCGAAAGAAAATGGCGTTTGGTCTGCTTAAAATTTAAATTTGGAGTTATATTGTTAATGAATGCGCATTGCAACAACTTTTCCATTTGATCTGGAATGAATACGTTTTAGTATTGTTGTCGATTCGACGCAATTTCGTGATTATGGTCTGGATTTATCTACATGAAGTAACTTACATCGGATTCCAGCAGCGTCTGCCAATTTAATCGTATTGAAGTGTGTTGACATCGGAGTGCGTGTTTCTGTTCTGTCATTGAATGATTCAGATCATAATGTCGGAAAAATATGAAGTCTTTCAATTGCAATTATCGAAAAGACGCTGTGGAATTTAATGTTTATTTCATTTTGAGTGCAGTAAGGAGGATGTAACTGCACTTGGAATAAACTCGAAACTACAAAACAATTTCGAAATGTGTAATCAAGCCTGAGAACCCATGACATGGCTCAAGTAATTCGGATTTGCAGAACTACTAAAGTACAGTTTGAGGAAATTCAGGATGTAAAATTGTAAGTATATTTTTGCCATTTTTATTACCAGCTAAAGAAGACAGTTTATGTCTTATAACTTGCATGTTATTGTAAGGACCCTGTCTGGCGTCTATAGCTAGCCTAAATCTGAAACAATGTATCAAAAAAGTTAGCGCGGAATGTGCCAAAGCAGTTTGTATGTGTCAGTCCACTAAACATCTACTTTAGTTCATTCAGAAACAAATTGTTTGTTTACAATAGAAAGTAGTTCCTTTGTTCGCGTGAATGCAGTATGAAGTCAGCGCGATGAGTTCAGTATCGGGAAATACTGAACAATTCTGACAATGTAAAGTTAACGGAGAAAAAAATGAGCATATAATAAATGTGTATATACGTATTCATGTATCGATGTAAGCGTGCATGCGTGCTTGCGTATGTATGTATGTATGTATGTATGTATGTATGTATGTATATGTATGTTTGTACCAGATACATGAACTTCCAGATCCCTTATCCATATATATATTCAGCTTCTCCGTAAACGCCCTTGACCAAATCTGTTACGTTACCTAGACAAAATTGTACAGTTCAAAATAATGATGAAAACTCATGATTGTTTTAATGAAGAATGTACATTTTACATGATACATAAAATAGCGAACAATGTGTAGGAACCCGTGCGCGTAATACATATTGTACGATCGGATGACGCTGGGCCCTTCAAGTCAAATCGACAATAATGGCGCAGCGTTGTAATGATTGAGATCTCAAAATATACTGTCCTATGTAATTTTTTTCTCAATCAAATTCAGTCTAGCCTCATTGAGGAAATCACTCCCAATCGACCCCTTCTAGAAATAGGCTTTTTGTTCAATTGGATTAAAAATGAGTTCTCCAATAAATCAGAGATCTCACGGACACGAATACCGGGTCATGTTACGTTAAGCTTTCATATTTCTGAACAGATTAGATGTCTCATTACTAAGGATAACCCTCCAACATTACTGTTTTCAAACACTTTCTGCTTAATTTTACTTCTCACACACAAATCTTAATTTTCTTGAAACATTTTTTTTTTTATTTATCCCAAATTAGAATTTTTGAAACACTAAGGAGATCTTCAAAAGCTTGTATATAAGCACAGGTTCATAGTGAGTGACTCCCATCATTTGTTCTACAACTATAACCTCGAAATATTCAGTGAGTAAATAATCGATGTTGACCTTCGCTACCATTATCAGTACGTTAGTCATTATAAAACGTTTTATATAAAGATATCAAGGGCTTTAGATTTATCACACAAAAGAATAGGAAAGCACATTATTCTTGCCCAGCGACCATATTTGACGCATCCTTTGACAACCGAAGAGTAGGTAAATCAAAGAATGTAAATTTATACCACAAACGAAACGACCATTACTTTACACATTCTTAAACATTTTAAATGACTACGCATTACAATGTAACGATTATTATTGAATATAGGCACGAAGCACAGTGTGATATGAAGTGAATTGTGCAGTATTGATGATAACACTAGGACACCGAATATCTTATTAGAATTTATCACATCCGGATATACGGAGCTAGTGAGGTCAATATATAGGTTTCATCTATAATTTCATATAAGAGAAATGTTGCCTAAATGCTCAATCCTATTAACATATGATGCAGTCTTTGACACAACAATCAACAAGATAGATCTAAAAGAATTAAACATAATTCCGAATAATTGTTATTCATCCTAAGAGTGAATAGATATATATTGTCAGAAAAATATGTTGTTGATCGTATGCCCATAGAACATATAACTATGAAACGAAGAAAATCGCCACCTGATCGGGTTTCTGTTTACTAACAAAGAATTAATTATTTTGCAGAAACACTACAATACTGGAGAAAAATTGCAGCTGAAGAAATTTAAAAAACTGCTATCGCAAGACTAAAATAAAATAAAGTTTCGTGAATCAGAATACGATACAGATGGAAACATTGCAATAAAGTTTCAGAATTATATTTCAACTTCAGAAGTCAGATGAAGTATAAAGCACTAGCTCAAACGATAAACAAGGCTATGTATATAAATAGCTAGCATGTTATAAATTTAGGATGTCCTACATTAAACGATGATACAGCCACTTGTAAAAGACATATGGACACTGATGAGTAAAAGTACTATTACATCTATTAAAACTGTAATATGAATTTATTTCAGATTTAAGCTAAAAGAACAAACGATTCAAAAGAACAGGAATTAGTGCCTATTCACGATCAACTATCAAATGAAATAAAAACATTGAAGAACGAATCAAACACATCATAAAATACTATAGAAGAATCCATAAGTATATTTTAAAATTTAAAGAACAGGAAATAGTCAATATTAACGACCTGCTGAAATAAAACTACATATCTATTTAAACACATATCATAATTTTCTGTATAGGAATCAGATCGGTATCTGTTTGTGACTAGTACTATATCTGATATGACTGGAGCATGCCTTCTACTTCAAGTAAATTCTTCCATGAGTTAATTTAATGTGTTCTTCAATATGGTTATTTATATTTTGCAAAAGTATTCCATTATATTAATCATTCTGATGTCATACTTGCTGGAGTTCAATCTGTCTAAATTTTGTATCACACGCACCTCATTTTTACGAACTTGTAATGTTATTCCTGTGGAATTTAATATCATATTAGAATTGACTCGTCTTTCCTGATATTACAAATGCTGCAGTTCAATCTGTCAAACTTCTGTATCTAAGGCATCCGATTATGACAACATTATCATGCTATTTATGTAGACTCTAATGTCAGATTACAGCTGGCTCATTTTGCATGACGCCACACATATTCTCCTTTTAAATACGCCATTGTCGTGTAATTCTAGTATATTTTTAAGTTAAACGTTTGCATGTCTATGCCGTCCTTAGAACCCACAATATTTCTACAGTGGGATCCAGAGTCCAACAAATTATGCATTAGACCACCTACAAAGCAGCTCACTTAGAAAAAGAAGAAAAGTTGTCTGTTGTCGGCAGATGTTATGAAGTGCACATCAATATGGAGTTTGCATTCAATAAACCAAAAATATCACTGTCACTTATTACTAATGTATTGACTTTCTCAAGGAAGTGGATATTATTTTAAAATTGAGAATTTGAACATGAACTGTTGTTGTTTAAGTTTGTCTTCTGCACATATTATTTGCAAATAAAAGACGTCGTACCCAGTCATAAAAACCTCGAAAGTAGGTCGTGATCTGTCTATCAGCCATTTGTGAGAAACACAATGACATAATTGTACATGTTTGTTGGTAATGCAGCTAATGAGATTAATGTCAGTGACAATTATATGATGATCCCCAAGGTGAACAGTTTGTAATATTGTAATAGTCTCTATTCATATGTCTTTCTGTATATGATATACATTTTTGTTATCATGCTGAACCACATGCAGCTTTATATTAGAACAATGTGTGTAACATTTTCTTCAGCCGCTTTCCTGTTATCAGTATCAATTGATATGGTGGGCACCTAATCTTGGCACTATGATACACTTGCATGTTCTCATGTATTGCCACTCACAATTTCCGAATGACTTGCATACATTTGCGATTATGTCTACCCTCGGTGACATTAAATCGTATCCTTAAATTCTTCTTTCTAAAGCATCCTATGTCACTGCACAATACGGTACCACGATGCAAAAGGACTCGCCCACGGACTTCACATGTAATAAACAAACCAAACCAATATTTAACACAAATGCATGTAATGTCGTTAAAGCACCAACAACGTGTGCGTAAGTAAATCGAAAACATAAGTTTAATCTTTTTCCCTACACATGGCCTGATTCAAGCACCGTAGATTTTCAAAGTAGAAGAGCACGAGGATGTTTACGTGTATACCTGTCAAGCACCCGGCCTTTGATCATGTTACCCTACACTTCGATTAGAACTCACCATTTATTTGTGACAACCGTAACATCCAATAGATCTAAACGACCGTTCCTTTTATAAAGTATGGAATTTCTCATTTATCTTTCCGAATGAATTCTTACATTTTCATATCATTTGTATTAACTTTTTATTCAAACACACTCTTTGCCGCTCTTTTTTCATTATCATTAGTCGGGAATTAAGAAGGACAAGAAAATGAAATACAAACATTATGTAACTCAGCTGAATGTATACCTTTGTCAAATTTTTCGGGTTCTTCTCTCGCTCTTAACAGCACCGATTTCAACCGTACCTTTTATATGGAAGTTTTGATTGCGATAGGATTACAGGTATGCGTGTTATATGACACTCAGTCATGAGACTGTATTGACTGGAAGAAGACAGATAAGGCAGCCCCTATTGCGATGTTTACTACATGATATGTACGTGTGTGAGTGTGTGATTTAGATTTTTAACGTAGCTTTAACAATTTTACAGTCATATCGTTACGATATCTGCAGTGTGACAGTTTATAGTGATGTTTAGCACTGGGGCATCATGCCGCAGACATGTAGCATGATGTCCCACCCAGTCATATTATCCTGACACCAGGCCGACCAGACCTAACACTAACCTCTTAACGCTGAGCGCCAAGCGAGGCAGCTTTTAGTACCATTTTTTTAAGTCTTTGATATGACTCGGCCGGGGTTCGAAGCCGTGACCTCCCGATTCCTAGGCGGACGCTCTACCACTAGGCCACCGGAGCCGTTCATGATATGTACGTAAAGCCCAATGTGTATGGAAAAATGTAACACCAGTTGCATCTTGTTGATTCATTAGGCAATACGATAATTATAACATAATTACTCAGTTCTATCTCTATGTCATTATTTACAGCGCGACAAATGCAGTATCAAATTGCTTATTTTAGGTCTTATAAATATGAATTCCGCAAGACACGTTTTACCTGCGCATCCGAATGACAGTAACGTAAATAATGTAGCATTTTTCATTTATTGCATTTTATACATGATATGTAGCTATAACACATTCACCCACCCTATGTAACCTATTTACATCACTAGTAGACCTTACTTACGTTTCTGGAAAAGTATGTTAAGTCAGGTAATAATGAACTGCGTCACACTCAATTGGTAATAGGATTTCTTTTTTAATATACCATATGTCTAATACAAAGAAGACAACCAACCAGGAAGTAGCGAATAGGCCAGTAACGTCTTTCCTATAATACCCTATTACTGAGCCTCTAAATCTATTCATTTATCAATCAAAATTATGACATTTAAGCGTAACAATGTACTTACGATAAATGATTTAACTCATAATTATATGAAATACCACACTCTATGGTGGAAAATGCATTTGACGAAGCGGTATTTTAGTAATGATATCATTATAATAGTTATAGTGTTTGGTCAACCAGAACTATTTAATATTCTCCTAGACAACCAATTAATTTAACGCGAAGAGTGAGATTTTGAAGTATGCCTTTTCATGGAATGGAGTTAAAAAATGCAATCTACATACTTCCTTAAATATAACTATTTTCGTAGCGATATAATAATGGAGGTAATAAGAGAATCTGAGAAAACAACCAAGACATAATCACTTGTAACTGTGGAAAACTGTAACAAAAGGCTCAATGTCCGCTCAATAAAGGTAATTTTCATACTAATTTTATTAATTATTACGATGCTGATAGATTAATCGTTTGCAAACAATTGTATTTACCGCATTGTTAATTGAATAAAAATATATATATATATATCAATGTCACTAACATTGCTTCATACAGAAGGACTATAATCCAACGGAAAAGGGATCAAAAATGCAATTTCTCAATTATTAGTACAAATTGTGAATGGAACTAAAATAGGATTTGATATAGTAGAACAAATTGCGAATATACCTCAAACTGAGATTGTAACAATAGAACGAATTGAGAAAGAAAAAAAATATTGGATTACTGATATGATATCACCGACATCTGCCTAATGTAGTACCAACAAAATGTGAGATAAGTAAATTGCAAAATTTTTAACGACAAACGAGTCTCATCGTGATAGTGTTCCAAACTAAAGTGTAGATAAAGGATACTTTTTAAGAAACAGAAACTGAAACAATTATTACACACAAGACTCGTTTAATGTACAAAATATTTCGAAACATTTAAAAATGAATTTTCCACAGCCATATTCATGATTGACTTAAGACGGTTTCAGTTTCAGAAATAAGTTATGGAAATCCAAAATAAAAAGGAAGAGAACCAAATCCAAATACCAATGTAAATGCAAAGAGAAAAAGAATAAAAGGATATACAATTTAGATTAAAATAATTTGAACTGGCAAGCGGAGATCATCCACCTTTTACACCCAGAAATATTGGTTTGTGACCCCTATTAAAGAACCATAAGTTGATGAATATTTTCAGCAATTCAAATGACCAAGAGAATATTGGAGTCTATTATTACAAAGTGCACTAATTGGCAAAACTCACTTCACAATAAAGTACTAATTATTATATATGCTTAAGGAATCGATCTTGAAGGGTCATAAACTGGTACCTCAGGCATATCGACAACGAATAAAGAACTGTAGAAAAGACACTGGACAGACCTATGTGGAATTTGCAAGAGTAAAAGAAGAATTATTTGATAAGTGGTGCTAAGCCAGGACAAATTTGGTGAGTAAGAAAAACATGCTCTTTGGTCTGAAAAATGTCAGGAGTCTTTTGATAAATTAAAAGCCATACTTAAAATTACACAATTTCTTTCTCCTCCAAATTTCAACCAATCATTTAAAATATATGTTGATGCAGATAGTGTTCTGGTTGGTTGAGTATTGATTCAAGAAGACGCAAATGGCGTGAACCATACAGTGTCCTATTTTTCCAAAACATTAAGTAAGCAAGAGAAATTTGTTTCCACAACTGAGAGGGAATGTTTGGCTTTGATACTGGATTCGCAAGTCCTTGAAATGTATGTTAGCTCTGCTCCTTCTCCGACTGTTGTTTTCAGTAATCACAATCCCATTTCTTTCATTAACAAACTGAAAACAAAAATATGGTATTGTTAAGTTGGAGTTTGATGTTGCAGGAATAAGACATTGACAGTATTCTAATTGTAGATGCCTTTCACGTGTATAGAAGTACTATATTGTTTAATCAATATTTTGTGTCATTCAGTTCACATCTTACTATCTAACTTGTTTATTATAATATTTGAGTAATATAGAAAAGAAAGCTTTATTGGATAAACCTTTCTTTTTCTTTATGAGAGGAAGATGTTATGTAGATTTAATTTGTACTGCTGTTGGCTTTTGTCCATAATTATATGCTATTTATAATTAATTTTTATTGTGGAATTCACTTTTGTCCGTAATTGAGGGTAGGAGGTGGGTCTACCTGATTAACTTCTTGTTATTTTGTAAACAATATATTACACAGCTAATATTTGTTGATGATTTTAGATAATATTTAAGAACATTATTACTTCGAGGCAAATACGTTTACAGATGTTGAGTTCAACGTCTTCTTCGCAATAGAAATTAAAATGTTCTAGAAGCAAGTTGCTGACGAATTTTGTGGGAACATTACTCTCAGTTTGGACCTGTTATGGCGTCTTAGTGTTTTATATAAATGTTGTTTACTTCAAAATTACTCATTACATATCTTAACAGCAGTCTTAGTGAGATCGATTTATGATGCGTTTCAGTTAATATTTGAGACGATTTATTTATTTAAGTTATTCACCGTAACTACAAATTGCTTGATACTATTTTCGGACTATATCACTATTTTGGCATTACTGTGAATTCATTCAAGCACATTCTGGGTTATATTGCTGTGATGCATCAAGCATGTTAACACATCAGCACTATTCCAAGCTATTGTTACATCAACACTTTTAAGATTGGAATTCATTCCGAACACCACTGGATTTAATTTGAAATCCTCTATACTTTGGACTTATGATATAACTTTACGGTCTATTTGAGATTTGTTTCACAATACTGTAAGTTCTGTTTAAACCTCCACTTCGAATTCTAGGAAAATAAACCATTTGTTGAATTTTACAAAATTTGTTGGTTTTCGCTCTTTAATGTTAAGTAGTGTAAGAACGTCGAGTCATAACAGTGGCCATTGTCACACCGGTGTTTGGTAATTCATGTACAAAGAGGCCATATCACTACAACTAAACACGGCATACAACATTCTTTATCCGTCTCCGTGTTTTCTGAAGGCAAATCTTGGATTTTGTCAGTACATTTAGACACATTATTTATGTTGGAACAAATTATGCCTGCCGAGCCACACCATCATATTTATATTATCGTGCTATTCAATATACCTATCTCGCTTGTTTGACTTGATGATTTTGCATGATTTTGCAACGAGAACCAAAGACTTTTTTGATCAGGCCATTTGGAATTAATGTCATAAATATCACTATAACCAAGCTTATTCAAGATTGTCTTGATGTCGACAGAGTATGATCTAGTGCAAACAAGGTGTGGAAGAACGATATGAGGATAAATGATCTATCTATCCTAGTTCATCGTCTGAGCATCTATGTGTTTGTCTAACTTGCCAGGTAACTAGTCAGTTTGACTACAGCCAACGAAAGTGAGGGACAAACGACAGAAGTCGTTCAGTTGGGACAGTTATGATATGTCTGGCTTTAGCTATCAAACATGCACATAGACACTGAGATAGGTTCGTTGGTGGTTTTCTTATTTGTGCAAGTTAATTTATTTTCTGCAAGGATTCCTCCCTATATTGCTAGAAGAGCATTATTAGTTTTAAATGCTATTATGGAATAGTTGTCGATCAGTGGATATAGAATCGAATAACTCTGCTCAATTTTGGGGTTATTTATATCATAATCTTTACCACCCTAAGGTATTTCAACGATTTATTATGCTTTTACTTATATTGTTTAGTAACATGCCCATTATAAGGACTTATTTCCATGATAAAAAGCGAAACAAACTAATTGCTACTCCGAGTGAAAGAGTCAATCAACAGGATAAAAAGAGAAGAAAGCAATATTTGCTACCACTCTAAAGCGATGGAAAAGTATGCTATAACTTTGCCTGAGTCTCAAACATCAATCTGTTTATCTTGATAACCACACAGCTGCCTGAATGTATTGATTTTCGGGAACGAAAATATATCTTCATTTTTAGAAACAGTCTTATTTGCGGTGGGGGGTGGGATCGATTTTTTTTTTAGGCTTACAGAGATTCTTTGAATGATGGGTCTTATATATCATCCAACTGATACTGTTCATTCGTTGTGAAATATTTAGAATTAGGCCAAATAGTAAACATCTGCTTGGTTCTGTTTGCCCAGAAAACCCTATTCCAGTCAACATTTTTCTTCGGGGGAGGGGGTTATGTTGGGGGGTGTGGGGGTAACGGGGAAATACCCCAAAAGATACATTTAAAAGTGTTGTAGCTATGCTCAAAGTTTAATTTTGGATACGAATTAATGCTTTTTCTAGTTATTCTTCATTATTCTCTGCCGTGACAAATATGCAAAAAAAATATTACCTACCTACATTTTGTCTCAATGAAACCAGAAACACGCTTAATTTTCTTTCTTGTCCTTATAATAAATGAAAGAAAAATAAAGGCAGTTGAAAACTGAGATATTGTTATTTTTGTAATGTCACAATTATAACAATTCTCAGTGACTTTACCTGCCATTCTTTAATAATGTGTACAGGTAAAATGAATCTTGGAAGAGATTGCACTTTATTTGCTCTATTAATTTATCGAGTTAGCCATCGGTCGTTGCCATCGGAAGAGTACACATATCATCATCACACACAAAACAAACAGCTGACTTTAAAATGATGTAAGACGATTATCATGGGAGTGCGTAATCCTCCGACAAACAAAAGAAGTCTCAAAATCACCATTTTTTAAATACGGTATACGATAAAATGCAAGTGTTCCAGACGTCAAGTGTCAAATCACACATGGAACTGATTAGTCTTTTGATCAAAATTATCAATAGGCACTGATAATATATTTACTGACTTCTTAATTTCCTTATCTGTTAAGATCCAAACTGTACGATTCAGCTAATCCCATTACAATCGCCTGCGCTTTAACAGCTCACAAACTACATGACTGACACTAACGTTGTAGAAACGTGTCAAATAAAATAGAATTTTGCACACAGAGGAAAAAAAAAAAAAACTTGCGCCCGAACACACAGCTGATGGAATTTTCATGCCTCCAATACCAAAATGTATGCTCACTTTTGAACAGATTTCGGCGTCTAGGAAAACAACCTCTTCCAATTAATAATATCGATGCCAGTGCTGATGCATAATGTAATACATTTATAGAGCAAGTGTATCCGAGAATAAACTCACCTTTCCTGTACCGATTACCGTTATTCTTCATATATAGATCTTCTG
The DNA here is from genome assembly GCA_016617855.1 of Megalonaias nervosa. NCBI lineage: Eukaryota > Metazoa > Mollusca > Bivalvia > Unionida > Unionidae > Megalonaias > Megalonaias nervosa. The sequence continues at coordinate 34,600 of JAECUM010023245.1, read as the reverse complement.
TCAGTTTTGCCGACATTTAGAGCAAATTTCAAAACTGTAGTAGGATTCCTTGTCACGAGATGAAGAGACAAAATATAGATATCCATATAATTCTAACAATGTTATTTGAACATATTAAAAACGAGTTCATCGGTAGATTGAGTGGAAAAAAAGAGACATCGATAAATATAGAATAATAGTTTGTCATGGAAATATAAATTTCGAAAAGATTAGTGATTGGCAAATGATACGCTGCTTGAGCCAAGCAACATAGCTACCCAGTGCATCTCCAGTATTTGCTTTCGTCTTCGGCATTTCTTACATTTTGAGCAAGTTCGACGTCATTGCTATTTAATGACACCAGAGAATGTTATATAAAAAAATATTTCACTTATACTAGCACATTGAAGTAAGACTAGGTGAACTTAATTCCCAGTGGTCGTAGTAGTTTGTATCAATCGGCTGCCTTAAATTTCGCTCCAAAAGGTTTATTTTTTGTGCGGAATGCGGCTCCAAAAAATAAAAAAGCGAATCGCTTTTAAACTTGTGATGAAATATCAAACTGTTTTGATTGCACTTTCTGCATTACATTTTTGTTTCCAACCCAACTCCCCTAATAATAAGTACTTGAAATCACCCGTATTTTTATTACACAGTATGTCATCCCATTTCTCTTAGAACCTACCGTTTCTTTTATGTTAAGTAACGAACTGGCAACTTAAATACAAACACTAGACTTCATGCAGCCATTAACGGTTGCACTTGACAGATTTGTACACCTATTTCCATCGTGTGTTTTTCATCTTTGAAATTTATTAAACTTTCATCATCCTTATTTAGATGTAAAAACTAGTGTTGTTCGGTTGGAAAAATTATGCCCTTTTCATAATTTTGTTTTGTAGAACGGTTGCGGTTCGTCCTATGAAATAAATATTTTAGCCATCTCGTCTGGATTTTGATGGATGTTGACGTCATTATCATCATCAGTAGTAGTACCACATCAAGTCTATTGCTACATACAATCATTTTTTAAGCCCGTGGTTTTGTAAATGAAAATGCAACGATTATATGATGATCCTCTTGTAACTGCACCTACACATGCTAGAGATTTTAAACCTTGGAATGTAATTGGAGGTAATATGTAGATGAAAATGTCAGTTACTGGATTTAGAAAAAAAAAAAAAAAAAACATTGCGATTTACATAGCGACTTCCTTTGACCCAAGGGCTTGGGCGTTCAGCTGCCTGGACGCACTGGTTTCGACCCCTTAGGATGCCCTTAACAACACATATTTTGATTGTGTTCCTTATACATTTTCTCGAGTATCTAATAAAATAAGCTACATATATGCTTTGTCAGCGCCTTGACATCTATCCAACCAATCAGCGATCGTCTTCAGTTAGTACAAGCACATATGTCGCAACAAACATCTAACAAGACCCTAACCTCATAATGTAATTACTCAGCAATGCGTATGAGAGAATTTAAGTTTTTTAAGTGTTTTCCTTACATCAACATAATGAGTTACTGTCTTTATTGAAGTCGTTCTCTTTATTTAACTCTTTGTTGCCTATTTGCTTGGGTGGTGTTAAATTTGACTATGATTTTATATTGTCTAATGAGTTTTATTCAGTTATAAAAATTTAAATTATTGACATTTGGACTAAGTAAATTGAATACTAGTAATCGAACAATCGTCATCAGTAAAGATCACTTAGGCATTCCTGTATATTCTGATTATACTGATGAGGATTCCTTTCATATATCGTTTGTGTATCCAAAGTTGTAATGAGGCAACTTTCTTTACCATTTGCAAACAAATGTCATATAGCTCTCCTGATTGCCAACAAAGCCGCGAATGCTTCTTCAGAACGACACTGAGAAGGTAATCGATGCTCAGAGGTCAAAGAAAGCCGACAGCGGTCATATCTGTGACGCGTCTGATATTAAAAAAAAAAAATAACCTTGTTTGTTCTAGTGGTAATGAATAAAATATTTACCTATTTGCAGTTATGTAATCTAGGTATTCGTATAAGTTAGAAGTCGTTCAAATGTATAGTCTTTTTATGCACTCGATTCAATTAATATGGTAAAATGCGTAACGTTATAAGTAAAATGAGCACATAAACGTCAACATTTAATTTTACTTCACCTTATAAACATGTGTAGCGACGTTGTACAGTTGAGGATACTCACCCATGACATAAGTGATTGATATACTTTTAACACATGGCCACCATGGTAAGAAGGCATCTGTGCATTTTGTAGCGGTTGTTGCAAAATAGATTTCAAATTCTTTGGACTTGTTGCAAATATTAAAGCGAGTATACAAGGAATGGTCCCAGACTTGACGGTCCATTCCCGCCTAAGAAAAACCCGCAGGGGACTTTAATTCCGCCCAGACCCAGGTTCGGATGGGATCAATTGACCCCGCAACACCAACATTACTGGAGACAGCCCTGCAGCCTAAAGATTGCCGTCGGATACAACAACGTCCTGACAAACCATATTTTCAGTGTAAATGTACAATAAATATTAGTACTCTATATATCCAAATGTGGGGGAAAACTCAGACGGAATAATTTGAGAATTCCAGAATTCAAATATACACCATGGATAATGCTGTTCTCGATAAAAGAACCCTTACTATAATTGCTAGAAAAGACAATACAATGGAAAATTTGTGAACACAATTTCTTTACATTGTCTCCCCCTTAACAAGGTGGAGGCACTTTTAGAAATCATAGAATGTGAACAAAACATTTACAGAGAACAATATTTATAATACATGGGACAGAACAGGAGAAAATGTGCCATATCACCCAGCACTGTATAGTCCGCTTAACTGACGTCATTATTGCCACTTACACCCGGTGCCAATAAAACAGAGCTCGTACTTGAGTAATCGTTTTCTTTGCACCAAGTAGCGCATCATATGAGGCTCGTGTGACACTTTCAACACATGCTGCTTATGTTTCGGAGGTATAACTATTGCACAATTTAGTATGGTCCGGTGTCGTGAATGGACTGTAGAATAGCTTTATACGTTATGTAATTTTTGAAACTTCCCCATGGTGTGGAGATGTACACATTATGAAGTGTATATAGATGGCATACATGAGATGTTCACATTATGAAGTGTATATAGATAGTACACATGGTGTGGAGATGTACACATTATGCAGTGTATATAGTGTTACGACCCTGTAGTTAAATTACATATGTGTTAAAATTTAAATTCTTCTAATTCTTTGTTTCATTTTTATTTTATTTTTATATCACTAAAAGTTATTATTATGGTGATGATTATGTTAGCAAGGTCTAATGGTTTGTTAGAAACATCGTATTTATTTAAAACGTAAATGTGACTCGTGTAAGCACGATTTTTGTATGACGGTTTTTCGTATCAAGTAAACAGTGAGAAAGAGCTATGTAAATGGTTGGCTGTGACCACGTTATTTCAAAATAATACTTGTTTAGGTTTTCGTAATGTCCAGATGGATTGCGAAATCACACGTGTTTTTCGTGCATGTGTACATGTAATGACGCATTAGCTTGTTTTAAATGCTCAGTTACCTGTAAGAAATATTTAGTCATAGAGTCGCAGTCATAGAGTGGTAGTCATAGTCGTGGTCAGTCATAGCTGAGAGTCACATCATAACATCTTACAGAGTTTCTAATACCTTAAGGAAAAGGTATGTCTGTGCTGGAGAGAGGTGTTTGTTCATTCGTACGTGTTAGGAAAAACATTTGTGTTGTTAGTGGTGGTAGCTGTATTTCATCTACTTTCTAAATAATTATTTTCTCTGGAGAACAACACTACTGGCTTTGGACAAAGACATTTGATGAAATTATTTCTAAATCGGAACAGAACAATACAAATTGTGCTTTACAGTGAACATTCTGGACATTTTGTGTTAGCCTTCGTCTGACGTCATCATCCGCCATCTTGGAACGGAACTGAGATTCAGACTGTATCAATTTAGAACTGTTTATTCACAGGACTTACGTGTTTTCACAAATTTAGAACATATTTTTTGGATCTTCGTAAATCGTAAGTCTTGTTTCACATATTTATCTTTTCACCGTGTTTTCTAGGGAAATAAATTATTTTTGTTAAAATTTACAAAGCTTGTTGTCTTCACTCTTTCTTTGTGTTACTTTGAACGAGCCGATACGTAACAATAGTCAGTACACTTTGTTAGATGATCTACAGAGTATAAAGAAGAGTCCTTATTTATTTCAAACATGCTGTGAGGTTAAATTCCAAACTTGCTGTGAGGTCGCATTCTAAACATGATGTGAGGTAACATTCCAAACATGCTGTGAGGTTGCATTCCAATAGCCCAAACATATTTTGGGGATACATTTCTTAGAATTAACTGAATTGAATGGTGGATACTACCATAAACACAAACATATCATCATCCATATTATATACCATACAAAAAAAAAAAAAGTAAGAAAATAATTATATATGCATGCAGATGCAGATCAAAGTAAATGAAACAAGGAGATTAATTTTCAAAATTTCTCCATGGGGAGAAAGGGACAGCTACATTATAAAGAGTAAAAATATGAGGATCAAATTAGAAGTAATCCAAATCCATATTTTAGAAACACTCAGTAAATACTTTGCAAGATAGCTGAATATTTCTATGACTGAAAGCTTTATAAATGAAAGTGACCAAATCATGAAGTGTATATAGTTAGTACACATGGCAAAGGTGATTTACACATTATGAAGCGAATACAAATAGTACACATGGTGTGGATATGTACACATTATCAAGTGTGTACAGATAGTACACATAGTGAGATGAACACATTATGACGTGCATATAAATCGTATTCATGGTTTGGAGATGTACACATTATGAAGTGTACATAGAAAGTACACATGGCGTGGAGATGAACACAGTATGAAATGTATTAAGACAGTAAATTTGGCTTGGAGATGTGAACATTATGAGGTGTATATAGACAGTAGACATGGTGTGGAAATGTTGAAATCATAAAGCGTATATGGACAGTAGATACTAAAAATTTTTGGACCAATGTGGTCTTCTGTAATCAAAGGAAAACTTGTATAAATAAGGTATTGAATTTGTTTGACCAATTAAGTATTCTGTATACACATAGGAAGGCAATTTTCTAACCTAGCTATCATTTGACATGCTTGGGGACATGTTAGATCTTTGATTCTGAGACAATCAAATGATAAATAACCTTGGATTTTGTTGCACTTGGATACACCTTTTATTCTTGAGTATGCGTCACACATTGCAAAGTTAACTGAATCTAAATGAGTCTATATGAATACCATCATTAAAATAATTATTTTGACTGATATTTTATCACAGGTATTTAATTTCTCATTTCAAAACACCAGCAAGCCGTTTAATATTGATAAGAGAAACGTATGCATGCACATCTTCACAAGATTTATAGTTGGGGGGTTTTTTCTTCCTATTTTACATACTTTTGACTGAGTGGGAAAACTAATTCGAAACAGTCAGGAAATAAGGGTGCTATATTGCTGATAAAAATTAAAAGTTGGAAATATAAAAACTTCTCCCCGGGGATCCAAGTAGTCTAAAGCGCTCGCCTTTCCTATCGCTATTGACATCTGTATCGCGTGGCTTCGAGTCACGGGCTTCGGCAATGTGAATATGTGAGAAAACTTGCCAGTAGCTTCCCGTGGGTCGGTGGTTCTTACCGGTGATTTCCGTGGTTCCTCCTCCAACAGTGGGCGGCAAAATGTCGTTAAATTCAAAACAACAGGGAGACAAAGGTCAATATTTTCAAGATAAGTGGAACAAAACAAAACTTTAATAATTATGTGGAATGTTATATTAGGGTAAACAAAAATGGCAACATGCGGAGAGAACCAGCCGATGGAGATTAAACACATGATAACTTAAAATTAGGCAGCAAAGAAACCGTAGGGTCAAGAGAAAAGGCGTAAAGACTTTTAAACTCCTTGAAAAGACATGCAAACAAACGTAAAATGATACAGATCATCAAAGACATATAAGTTGGAGCAGAAAAGCTTGTAGATGAAACAGAGGCGTGTACGTGTGTGTGTGTGTGTGTGTGTGTGTGTGTGTGTGTGTGTGTGTTCTGGTTGTTGTTGTTGTTTCTGCGGTATTCTTGACAATACTTTTGTAACAATATAGTTGAACTGAATAACCGTCTATCAATGGGAGGTAATTCAAACAAAATTGATGAGAATAAAGCTAACTCCCTTTGTTTACTCTGAAATTACGTACCATAAGATTGTCCATGAAATTTTGATATCTGATAGTACACTTATGACAAAGAAAACTAGTTATCTTTGGCTTTAAAAATAATAAGATTAAAATATCGTTTTACAGCTCATTTCGCTAATTTAAAAACAAGTTGTGTTTTCTTGTACCGAGCTATAAGTCCTACATCTTATTGGTTTTCTTTTCAGAGTGCCAATGATCACCCTGTATAAAAAAAAAATACCCATCACAATCCTGTTGTGTCAGTTATTAACAACTAGTCTAATTTTCTCCCTAACTAGAACTACACTCTAGTTGTCAAATATTTCTGATAATTCTACGGGTTCGAATCCTGCGGGATGAGCAATGACCAAACAGTCTAATTTTCTCAGTTGTAACCATACTCTATTCATTAAATACCCCAAGTGATGTATAAAAAATACTGAACACATCCCTATATGGAGGGTTATTAATAACTAGTCTTATTTTCGCCAAATTGCACCTACCGTATATTTCATCACCATCCCTCGCTATGACACGTATTTGTTTTGTAAGCATTCTACAATTTAGATATATTATGCTATTCTGCGGCAACCGTTATTCCTCCAGTAATTTAAATTAAGATCCGGCAGTCCTAAGAAAATCACAACAGCACACATGTACTTCTTCTCGAGACTGGTTGTCCAAACGTTTTACGAGTTCCTTATGTGGCAAATAAGCAGATACTTTTATTGTTACTGAAATTAATTTTCTAAATACTACTGGACTACATGTCATTAATGTATACGCTTCTTGAAGTTTTTCATTTCATTGTTGTACATGATATTAAACAGACATCTCTCTCTCTCTCTCTCTCTCTCTCTCTCTCTCTCTCTCTCTCTCTCTCTCTCTCTCTCTCTCTCTCCTACAATAGTAGATATATCGCCTAATGGTAAACCTATTATGTCGGTAATGGTGATGACTTTGGGATTTCTAGATTTCAAATGAACATTTCCTTTACAAAGAAAAGATGTTGGTCAGTATCAGGACTCTGCAGGAATGACCAAATCGCCGGAGCCAAGATAATTAAGTCTTCTCTCGTTATGTTTTGTATAGTATGTGTTGTTTCTATTGCACATTTTCTACGTTGTTAAGGAGTTGATTGATGTATGTTTAACATTACATCAAGAGGGCATATCTCGCCGAATAACTTAAAATACAATATTTCGCCCAAAAATACACCACAGCGGACGTCCCCTCGTGGTTTAGGCAGGGTTCGAACCCGTACTCCATCTGGTCGTTTGACAGTGAAAACTCCATGGAAAATAGCGTAAAGATAGAGAAGGTGAACGATTGTACAATTCAAGGATGCAGGAGGTACACATCGCCTATAAAACCTAGGTATTTCATAGTCAGTGAACCATGTAACAATACAACTAGAGAAGCTGATCACTTTGAAGCTACGTAATATTTCACCGATATCATGTGTTGAGATTGTTCAATGGTCAAAACTGATTTATCTCCATATATCCGTCAAACTGTAACATGCGTAAATATCCGTGGACTGCCAGCCAATAATATCGGCAGCAATGTGTAGCATTATGCAGTCACAGGTAAATTGCAACCAGTACACCCAATTCTTCTCCATTAACCTCGTTCCATCTATTTATTTGTAAATTAGCACGCAAGCAGCATGGGTACAGTGCAGGTTGACAAGACTAGGCTACTGGCGTCACCATTTGCGGCCCGCTTATGACATATAAGTTTTGAACCTCTTTGATTAAATTCTCTCCCTGTCACTGTGTGTGTGTGTGTGTGTGTGTGTGTGTGTGTCTCTCTCTCTCTCTCTCTCTCCCAGTATATATATATATATATATATATATATATATATATATATATATATATATATATACTATATATATATATATATATATATATATATATATATATATATATGTATATTTACGTGATAAGGCTCGTACAAAGTATAGTCTAACTATACATCCCCGTTTGTTTGTAACCCCGTACCGATTTCAATAACGAAAACGTTTAATGTGATAATAATTGCACAGAACTAAGTCAACTGAATCATTGATTTATAATTTCTAACATGACTGTGACCAGAATGGCACTAATAATGGCATCCCCTTGCACCATTCATGCTTAACGGACTTTCCATACTAACACGGCGCCATATTGCGTGCACTATGGGGTAGTTTATTTCCATCAGACAACATGATGACGTAGTTCATCCTATTCGGTAACTGCCAGATAATTCCGTAAATTACCATAACGTTGAGAGTTTGGAATTGTATCCCTTTGCACACATGAACATAGAAATTAAACCGCTTGTTAAATCCTCGTCAAAGGCAAATTTGTTGTTGTCATTCTTTGCCTTTCATTGATTCGACATTGTAAATATCGGAAGCAGACGACATATGTATGTTCATCTGTAGTGGTGCACACACCCCTTTGCTGAAAATGCACTTGTCCAGGAACTGGAAATGGATCTCGAGCATGTCCGTCTATTATATTGAAAACTTCCGTTAAGCATGAAACGCGCAGACAATAACGGTGTTAGAGCCATTCTACTCACAGTCAGGTTAGAAAGTATAAATCAATGAATGAATTGACTAAGTTCCTTGCATTTTTCATCACATTAAAAGTTTCCATTATTGAAATCGGTAGGGGGGTACATACAAACGGGTTGGTATAGTCAGACTATAACAAAGAAAAGAGTGAAGCCAACAAGCTTTGTATATTAAAACAGAATAATTTATTTCCCAAGAAAATACGAAAATGGACTTACAGTTTGTGAATATAATCCAAAAATTTATCCTGGAATTTAAAAATATAAGTCCTATCACTAAAAAGTTCTAAATGAATCGAAATTCGAATCCCGATGAAGTTTCAATATGGAAGGCGATGATGTCAGATGAGGTTGTTGTACTGATGTATACAGTTCCTCGTTGAATCACAATGTTCCAGTTTAGAATTGCAGAATAAACTCCCAATAAATGTCTTTTTCCAAGAATTTTGATGAAGAAAAACACTTGTATGTTTTCCAGAGTGAATAAATTATTTTAAATCAAATAAAACTAACCCGAACTGGTCACAACACAAAATACATCTGAGCTGACTGAAAAACACTGAGAATGAGTATTAAACCCAACTAAGAACGTAATTTCAGACCCACGTGATGGGTCACATTATCACTTACTACAATTCAATTGGCACGTAGGTTAGTATAGCTTTAGCTAAGAATTAATGATTCCCACACTGGAAATGAATTTTTTAAAAAAAAAAAAAAAAACTGTTTACAACAGAGCTAACACGTGGGCGGAACATGATCTTGATAATCACCAATTATTTTCACTCAGTGTTTACGAATTTATGAACCAAGATCAAGAACTAGGTCAGCTAAAAATAAAATGCAGCAATAGGAGTATTTACTAGAATTAAACAGAAATTTCTAGAAAAAATGTTAAATCCAGTGAATAAAGTTATTATAGTAACATGTAATGCAACAAAAATAAAATAAAAGAGAATTTAAAACTAATACACAAGTAATTAAATTACTTGTCCGTAACAATATATACATATATATGGAGATAGATGGATGGATAGATAGATACGCACACACACACACACACACACACACACACACACACCTTTGAGACCTGATTAGAGGCAAGATTACATGTTTTTGAGATGTAATGGTTGATTTCCGTCTTGAATTGTTTAGGAGTTTGCATAAGAGCCTCTATCCCCCATGGAGCATATCTGATAGAGGTCAGCAGCAAAGGAAGTATATATCCTGGACCATTTGATCCATTTGATCTATTGTATTCCCATTATTTGGATTTTTTGGCAAGTTCATAAAACAAATCCAGTATAATTGCTTAATATACGTTTTGGATAAATTCTGCTGTTTACTCAAAATCCAAATTATTTTGGACCCATTTATGGGGGATAGCAGGAGCGGCATAAAGAGTGGTGGGGCTAGGTCTAGGTTGGTGGATTTGAGATCAAAATTATCACAATGACAATTTTAAAACACTTCCTGTCTAAATGTTACTTCTCACGCCCAATCCCTGTTTTTCTTGTAACACATTTTCTTTATGATAGTTTGGACAATTTTGCCTATTAATACCAAGGTTGTCTTCAAATTTGTATGCATCAGAACTAGACCATAGAGAGTGACTCCTGCCCTCTCTTCACAACTTCAGCTACGATTTATTCAATCATAAAACGACGGCGATAATTTGTATATCCTTTATTGGTGAGTACATGTAGTTGTATGTTTCTGTTCTTGTTTTTGCATATAAAGAAGTAATGGACTTTAGATTTAAAGGAAACAGATAGCAAGCAGTGTACTTTATTCGTGTCCAGCGATGCATCCATGAAGAAACGAATAGTAGATGGATTAAATAGTGCAAAGTTAAAACACATAGACAATGACCATTTGTTTGTACAAAGTCCTAAATATTTAAATAAGTACACTTTAAAATGACAATAATTTAGTGAATACATACGAAGTACAGTGTGATGTTAAATTTTGTCAAAATCAAGTAAATTGGCTACTGTATGTGATATATCATTAGGTGGAATATCTTAGCGGCATATATCCAGACCCGGCTGGTTGCGTGTGCGAAGTGCGCGATGCACACAGGCGCCGTCAGGCGCCACCGCCGAATAATATGTGCCAACCCTTCTGAAAAGCGCCAAAGGTTTGGTAAGGCGCCAAACATTCATCGCACACACAAGAAAAACACCACTCGCCGGGCCTGCATATATCATATGCAAATAATCCGGAGATGGTAAATCATTGTATAGAATAGGTTTGCGGTATAAACAATATATCAGTTTACCCCGGCATTTTTGTCCGGTGGTACGTACCACGATATTTTTTTACTGTAAAGGGACTTCGGTACTGTCCGTCAGTAAGTAATGATCGGAAATTCCCGAGTGATTTTGTTGCGAATTTAATGCTACTAACAGCATGTTTTCGTTTGACATAACAAAATATTTCAAATTTATCAATTTCTTTACCAAAAAACCCAAACAATTGTATTTTTGAATATTACAAATAAAACTATATTCATGTTCTTTAATCACATGTTTGACACGAGTCACGTAGGCCAACACTATGGCAAATGGGATGTGAAAGATATCCAAATTGTTGGAAAAAGTTTGGATTATGAAGCAATAATGAATGTCATTTTCTTACTTATATTCTAGCGTATGTTAATTTGTTAAGGACACGTATTCCATTGAAGACAGCAAAGCATTCTAAGAATTTTAGAACAGCGGTTATATCTGTTTGAATTTTACGCAATTTCTGAAGTCCACTAAATATTTGTTCATTTCTTATTTCAGTGTGTTTTTTGTTTATTGGCCTTCTCTGATAAATATCTTACGCGGGTGTTGGCATCCCACACAAAGTTTCCTTTCATGTTATATCAATAGTGTAGCTAGTAAAATGTAGACGTCGGCGTCAACGCTTCCTATTGCTATCAAGAAGCTCTCAAATGTCAGCATAATATCTTTACAGGGTTTCCGCTATAGCTTAATCAGCTACCTTTAGTTACGGTGCATTGTTTAGAACTTCTGCAACAATTGACATTCACATAGCAAATTCATCTACTATAATGTCTTTACTTTTTAATATATATATTTTTGGGAGGTGGGGTGCACTTTTCTTTATAGCTCAGTTAATTTATTTTATTTTATCTCAAGATGATTATTTGTCTTCAAATAATATAATGGATATGATATGGTGTTATTTTGCTATATATCGGAGCAAGATATTTTCTTCCAAATATACTCTTTAAAATAGTCAGGCCCCCTATCTCAAAACATGTTCAGTATCATTCCAAGTGATGGCGCCTTTAACCCAAGAATCAACAAGATAGATCTGAAACAATTTAACATAATTTTTATTAACTTCAATATTCCTTCCAATAGACACTGTATATAAAAATTGTTGGAAGAAAATACTTAATTGATAATTGGCCAAAAGAACACAAACTTTCTCTACACCCCGATGGGTTAACTAATTACAAATGAATATATACTTATGCCACAGGAAATTAACTACTGCAGAAAAGTTCCAGCTGAAGAAAGTAATAAAATGCTATCACCCTAACAGAAAAGTAGGATGGATTTATTTCTCTGTACAATATAATAACGGAATATCAGCTGAATGCACATTATGAGTATTTGGTTGTGTGTGATGAGCATTTTAGTTGCGAGGGTCCTTAATAGAACAACTATCACACGGTCTGTTTCTACTGTTTAAGACACGGTAATAAATTTATTCGACAAAGTAATTTTTGGGCGGACAAGGTTATGACTCGATTCAAAATATCGCAATAAGATTTCAGCATACAATTCAGCTTCGTACCTCAGATTAAAGATTAAGTCCTACATTAAAATATCATACCACCACCAGGCAGTTTGTACAAGACCAATCAACGATAAAATGCGTAGCACCTTGGATGATAATTTCAGAGATCACATTGATTATAAATTAGCAGTCACAAAATGCGAATATTACAGAAAACACTACTATACTGTCAAAAGTTCAAACATAAAGAAGTGATGACAAAAAAGAATTTAGATTCTAAAGATTAAAAATTACATCAGCTGCTTTAAACGCGATACAGACTCATATATCAGAATCAAAAATAGAGTCTGGAGAAAACATACAGAAATAATTCGAACTATTTGAGAAAATGATAAATGTTGAAAACTCGGCCTTAGAGAGTGCCATACAGGAAGTGAAGAAGTCTATAGAAAAGTATATTATATTACAATGACAACTTCATATGTTGAAAAAGAAAACGATGAGAATAACGGTGACCTTGAAGGCATTTGAAAAGCCAGTAGATGGTGAAGAAAGTAGGAAGATGGACTAATAACTGTTACCATAAGTCTCACAGAATAATAGAGGAAGAATGACCTTGAAGAAATCCTAAGAAAGTTATAAGAGTTACAGGATAAAGTTAATATAAGTGAAAGGCTGGCTACATCTGTGAACACTACGTATGACGTGTCTATTTCAGATTAATGGAAAGAGAAAGATTTAAATGAACAGGAATTACAATCTGTTAACGACCAACAATATTCGTATATATATATATATATATATATATATATATATATATATATATATATATATATATATATATATATATATATATATAGTAAAGGAAGATGAGGATCCTAAGCCAAAAGAGGATCCTAGACCAGAAACCCCCATTCCACCTCCCTAATTTTAATATTCCTAAACCAAAAGAGGATCCTAGACCAGAAACCCCCATTCCCCCTCCCAAATTTGGAGAGGTTGATCCAACGACATTTATTGACAACATGGTTGATAATGATATTTCTAAATATTTACCACTATAACTTGCTGAAATTTTTTTAATTAGATATATAAATTACTATAGATATAATGGAAGTAATTGAGATGCTGTCAGGTTTTGAAATTACCAACGATGACATAGACGATTTTATGGAATATCTTGACAATATTTTCTACGTTGTTACAATGGAGCCAATTTGCTATGAAAAACCATATTACATTAACAATTTCCTGCGTATATTTAATTTGCCGAGCGAAATTGTTAAAAGATGTTTAGCTTTATTTTACTACAGAGGAACTGGAATTAATCGACCGGCGGATATGCAACTTATGAAAGATGTTGTAGATATTATTAATAGCAATCCGGAATTTCAAGTTACTTTAGGTGAAATAGAATTTATAATTTTATCGAAGAGTTTAGATATCGAATACTAATATATTTCTAAACATCTACTATTGTAAATATTTGTTTACAACAGTACAAATAAAAATAATAGTCCTCAGAAGGACTGTTTTTATAGACGGCACAAACACGTAGCATTTTTATAGCAGCCATATTTACAGCGTTATATATAAGGACTGCACACCACATAATCTTAATTATAAACTTAATTAAGGACTGCACACCACATAATCTTAATTATAAACTTAATTAAGGACTGCACAACACATAATCTTAATTTATAAACTTAATTAAGGACGGCACAGTTACATATAAACTTAATTAAGGACGGTACATACAAACGGGGGATTTACCTACATTCAACAGATTTTACACACTCCTCCCCATAATCAACCCCGGGGAGTGCAAAAGTACACCCACCACGTGGTGACATGGTGGGAGAGTGGTTTTTTCTGTTGAACTTCGTACCCCCAATTATAAAAATGGCATCGAAATCGCTATCGCCTACAAAATGTCAGTCACAAGTATAGATCCCAAGACCTTGAGTACGAGAATCTAACGCGTTAGCACTGGACCACAGACCTATCTTATATATATGTTAAAAAAAAATTATTATAAAGTTATCAGACGGGAAATTTATGCAAGTGATTAGCATTACATTTCTGATTCTGAATAAACATTATTATCAAATTATAAAATAAATCGCGAAATCTATGATTTTGGTTAAAATATATTGCAGTATGTACAGAAAAACGAAATCCCATGTTGGTTTAATACAGCGGCTTATACATTACAGGCAGACAGACTTCTGCAGTCTGTAAATCGATAATTCTTTACGAATGGGTTTTTAAGCCAAGCCTTACACATAGAGAACATCTGTTTCATATAAGGCTATATTGAAACATATTTTTCATTCTAAGGTCTTAAAAATTACTATATTGTTTTATAACAAATGATTTTTATCAATTACTAAACGATTTGATGAAGATAGAAAGCAAAATTGTTACATCAGATTATTTGTATATATACCTAACACTGTACTATGTCCGATAACCACAGATGATTTACACTAGTTGGAAGACAATATTATCTCCCTTTTTAAAAACATAAAATAAGATAGACAGAATTATATTCCTTGATTATATCAAGGAGTTTAGACAATATTAATTAATGATGATGTCAAATATGTCATTACTTTCAGTACTAGCATAATGACCAATGGCTAGAGTATTAATTCCGTCCTCACAGTATCTCTTATCGTCAAAATTACTTAGTCCGCGTTTTATAATAGTATCTGTTTCAAGTTTGTGACGATTTGTTCTGATAACATTTGTCTTAATAAAGCTGACATTATTTTTTAACGCTGATTTAAAATCATCACATTTGATGCATTTTTTTTACATACCCACGAAGAATACCTTTTGCTTTTTTGTCAGTTAATTGTCATCAAAAATTACAGTATAATTTTTACTTCTTAGTCCGACAAATTCTCTAACTGGCACAAACATAAACTTGTCTTTCATTTTGCCAATAACTTTTTTATTTGCATCATCATGAAATCCACTACTTTCTGGATAATCTGATAAATCAAACAAATCACGGTGTTTATAAATATCTTGATAGACATCTTCACATGTTATATTATAAAATAGCGAGTCTGTATCAGTAAATAGTAGCTCCGAATCTGGCCACTGCTTTTTGGTAAAATTATAGTTAAGATCATCATCAGCCATTTTGATATATCAAGCACAGCTGCACCAACATAAATTGGTTTATTTAACTTTAAATTCATCTTTCGTCGTTGTATTGCAACAAGTTTTTCATTAAATATTTCATACTAACAAAACCATCATCATTAACTAATTTATTTCTGCGATTTATATCATTTACAATTCAATAGAGACTCGCTTTCTAATGTTCTCCATTGCCTTACCCAACACCGAGTTGTTCATTAACTTAAAAAAGTTTTTCTCAAAGTCAGTTTTAGCCACAGCACGACGTTTCGTATTTAAGTCAATATAATCTGCCATACACCTCGACTGATTAAACTTTAGTACGCGATGGACTTTTCTCAGAATTAGTCCAGCATCTACTGCTTGTTTTAAATTTTGTTGTTGTTGTTGCTGTTGTTGTTGAGGGGCTTAACGCCATTATTCAGCACACGATAGGCAATACATGGCGGCCAGTATTAATGGTGGAGGAAGAAATCGAGAAATCCCCGGAAAGAACCACCGAACCACGAGAAGCTGCTGGCAAGCTTTCTCACATATCTACATTCCCCGAATCATAGACTCAAACCCACGCAGACAGAGGTGAGATGGCAGTGATCCGTAACGGAGAGCGCTTTAGACCACTAGGCCACTCGGGGCCCCTTAAATTTTTGTAATGCATCACGTAATTTCTTTTATTTAACAAATATGGAACTAGCTTATTAACAATCGAATTTTTTGCTGTTGTCATTGCCAGTTGTTTAGGTGATAATAAGCTATAATCGATCATCATATACTTTGCACAAAATGGGTAGTCGTTATATAGATCATGTAACGAACTAGGATAATCTAAATCAACTTCAACAAAGTATGAAATATCTTTTGACAAATCTTTTTCAGTTTCTTTAAGAAATTGATCTGGAGTTATCCAATGAAATCCACCGCAAGGCATTGACTCTGACATTGCATATCCATACAAGTTCACACAATCTAGATAAATAAGATAATTTGATGGGAGATTTTTATCATAATTTTTCAGATATTTATTATTAGCTACTGCATATTTTTTTTTTATAGCCTCTGATACCTTTTTCAATAAAATTAAACATATCAACATCTGTCAAGGGATCCAATTCTATCTTACTTGTTTTTAGTAGAGCGTCCCACGACAGTCCTGGAGCAGAATAATGCCAGCAGGGATCTAGTCCATAATTTTTATGACTAACTTTGCGAAAACTTTCAAAAACATCTGCTAGTAGTAATACATCTGCTTTCAAAAATAAATCATGATAATCACCAAATGTTCTACAGCTAAATTTATTCCAAATATCTTTTGCATATTTGTACTCGTCATCTGTGATATTTTCATTTTTGAGTTGCGAGTAAAATTTATCTTTATCAGGAAGAGAAATTTCATCAAATCTACTCCAGTCGTCGAGATGTTCATATGGAAAGATACCTTTCTTTGTCAGATCGACGTAGTTTTCACCAAAACAACTTTTTAGGTTAGCGAAACTGGTACAACCTTTTACAAGCTCATCTAATGATGCTGCCATAAATTGCAGACTGTCAATGAAACGTAATTTTCCCAGAGTGACTGACATATACTTTACAAAAACGTTTGGAATACATTTTATTGTATTATTTAATCTTAGTTTAGATTTAGTTTCCTCGTTGCCAAAAGCTTCTACAATGATATGACTGTCATAGCCACAAAAGTTATGTAAAACTACAGGAATAAAAGCTGGAGCATGAAATTTTAAATTGCAACTGTTATGAGCTGCTCCTCGATACTGACCGGTCAGATGACAATGATTTCGCACTTTGTCATGACCTAATGATTCTTCGCAGATATATTATAATGACAGCTGAAGAACAGGAAGTTTATCATGTCCACCCAAAGTACAACTTATATGCTGGAAATGCACTTGGTTCGGTTATTAACATAAAATCTCAACAATCTGTAGGTACATCAACTCCGGCTGGTATGATAATAAGTGTTAGTGCAGATAATACAGATAGAACCGAAATGTTTAGAAAATATTTTATGTATACTTTGTTTTGTGATGATATTCCAGATGGACAGCGAGTCTATCGAGTAAACAGTTCTATTAGCGATGACAATATTGAAAATGTAGCATTACAAAATGAATTTCAACCTCATCAAGTATTTGATCTTTACGAAAGATCTGATAAGGGAATTATACGAAATATAAGAACAAAATAAGTATTAGGAAATTTGGATAGAGATGGATATTTACTTATAAAAGTTAGAGGAATTAAAACAGATTTTATCAATTATAAATCACATAGGTCTGTTTATGAAATTTTTAATGGCGCTATTCCATTCCAGATGATTTAGTTATTGATCATATTAGCAAAATTGAAACTGATAATAGAATTGAAAATTTGGACTTGGTAACACTAAAAGAAAATATTAGACACGGAGATGGTGGTGCTGATAATTTTAAAAATCCGACTGGACAAATAATTTCAATAAATCTTGAAACTTGTGAAGAAATACAATTTAAATCAATGACAGCTGCTGCAAAGCACCTTAAAATTAATACATCTAGAATAAAAGAAATAGCCGATGGTGAAAAAAGATCAGCAACTTCAACATTAACCTTTGACAGATTTAGTTTTAAATATGACGATTAATTATGTTTCTTAGCTCAATCTTAGTAAGACAATTATGTGCAAACATTAGAATATCATCTCGATCAAATTTTAGTGTTATAAACGCACTATTATCAAGTTTTTTTTTTTCTGCCGCATGTTAGGAGAATTTTATCAGATTCACCTTGCATTACAATAACGTCAACAGAATAAGCACTATATCCCGACTGACATTTTCGAAGTGCTTCAGCTAGTTCTTTGTAATTTAATATATTAACATTCTGATGATATTTTGCGTCAGGAGATTTCGTTTCGCTAGTCATCTTATTATTATAAATTAGATAAAAATATATTATGATATGAATTTAATGAAACGACTTCCTGATATATCTGCCTCTAGTGATACAATCGCAAGTGATAAAGTCGTCGACGATAATTTTATCTCCAGAGATGTAGAAAATCTATTGGTTATAGTGAAGATGATATTTTGTACAACAACAAAGATGATGATGAAGTTGTTGACGTCGACGACTTTGTTGTTAGTAAAAAAAATTACAGTAGACCGACAACTGGACGATATAATGTTAAGTATCATATCGCTCAAAAAATAATAAAATTTAATTTTACTATTACAGAGCAACAAATATTTTGGCAACTTATAAAACCTTTTCTTAACGTAAAAATAACTGCCCAGCAAAGAAATATAAAATACGATTTTATTTTTGTTAAAATATTTAATTTGATGCCAGTCGATAATGTATGAAAATTACATTTAATTTCCTTGTGTAGACCGGTCAAATGTAAATCTGTACTTACGAAGTACGAACAAATTTATAATAACATTATTTTATTACTTTGTGATTGAAATCGACTTAGTTGGTACCCAGCTATTAAATTTATCACTATATCCCCTCCATTTAACTAAACGTTTATTGCCTTTTTTCCTAATAACTTTTCAGTAAGGAATGTATCTTGTTCGGTTTTCTGAAGTTCTTGTTCATAAAAACTGCCAGTTATAGGTTCACCTAATAAATCTTTTAGTGCATTAGTCACTGGTATTGTTAAAAGTACTTTATCAACAACAAATATTTCTTCGCTCCAGTTCGGAGTAAATCCTTTTTCAATTTCTTTTTTTTCAGAGAAATTCTAACTTTATCACCAACTTTAAATTTATGTCTGCGGTACATATTTCCGTTAGCTAATATCGGATTTTCAATTGCATCGTTTGGCGACATTTTTATTGATCTGTTCTTCGTGTTATTACATTCATCAACAATTTTCTGTAAATTGCCAATATATGTATTTATATTTTTAGCTGTCAAATGTTTGTGGATTTTTTCGTTTAACGTGCGATTAAATCGCTGGACTAAAAAGCTTTTACCCTCATTTCCTGTAACATATTTTTTTATGTTATTTTGTTCCAAAAACTGCTCAAATATTTTATTAAAAAAATCTTCTCCGTGATCGGTCCAGATTCTATTTGGTTTTCTTTCTGTACTTGTTATTATTTGTCTTAACGCATCAGTTATTGATGTTCCTGTCTTATCTGAAACAGGTACACTAAAGCATATTTACTAAAAACATCTACAACATTAAAAAATATATCTTTTATTATTGTTAAATTCAGCTAGATTTGACACATCAACTAAATCTATCACCCAGATAAATTCGACGGCATTTGCGAGAACTTTACGTCGCGTAAACTTTTTTTTAAGGTTTGTGTAGCTCTGAGGCAAGATCATCATATATTTCTTTTTTACCGAGTCCTAATTTATATTTTGATCCAATAAAACCCTGCACCAACTTTCTATCAACACGCTCTCGCATATTTCCAGGCTTTATATCACGAAGTTCGTCTAGCATTACTTTATCGCAGCCGTGCTTATCTTGTTTGTTATCCCGATAGCTGATATCATAGCGCATTGCTATTGCATCAACCTGATTGTAAGGCTCTTGTCCTGGCAGTGGATTATCGTTTTGATCTAGTTGTTTATGAAGAGGATTATAAGGTCCAGTATATTTATGGCCTGGAAATGTCCAACCGCCTTTTGGTTTTGGTAATTTGCCAATCAATTTATGTATATCTATACCTGTTCCAATTATTTATCAGTTGTTACATTCTGACAATACGTACAATTTTATTTTGCTCCAGACAGAGATCTCTCTCACAATCGCACTCGCATCTCATTATATATTTTATAACTGACAAATTTTTCAAATTTATAATTTTTTCAGTCGTCTGCTAAAATAACCTTCTCGCACATTCCAGCTCCTGTTCTTGGAGATTTCTTTAAAAAATATACTTTTTCTTTTTCCACAGATTGCACAAATACTTTTTAGCATTATTCTATTTTTTTGTTCTGTTGTTTTATCTTTATTTTCTGTTTTAGTTTTGCACTTGAGACAGTATGTTGACATTATATCAAGAAGTTTATACAAAATTAATT
The DNA here is from genome assembly GCA_016617855.1 of Megalonaias nervosa. Lineage (NCBI taxonomy): Eukaryota > Metazoa > Mollusca > Bivalvia > Unionida > Unionidae > Megalonaias > Megalonaias nervosa. The sequence continues at coordinate 13,847 of JAECUM010023245.1, read as the reverse complement.
GCAATCTCATCATTGGCGTGAGAAGATTGCCTGTCAAACTGTAAAGTAAATTTTAAAAAATTGAATTTAGATTGGGACATTTGTTTTATGAACATTATACAATAGTATCCACAAGCGGTTGTCCCAATTGGCTGTAGTTGATCAGACGAGCAATTTATGTTTTTAAATTTTTTAAACATATATTATTTTATGAGATCACTCGGAAAAAGTCCGAACGAGTCAAAATAATTGTTATCGTAAACTGCAACCCAATGCGTATCGGACCCATCGTCAAAGTCTTATATATTGGCTACACACAAACCACCTGCTGGCATATTATCTAATTCGTCTTTATAATATACTTCACGAAATCCGACAACGTCATCCAATTTTTCGAGTATATCAAAATTACTCAACGGCATCTAGTTCCTGGTAATGTCATTCCACGTCCGATTCCTAGTAGATTTGGAATTAGACTGCCCTCTAACCCTGCTAAAAGCGGAGCGAAAGGAATGATTCCTCCTTGTTTTGTTGCCCTCGACGACTTTGTCGTCCGTGCTCGAGGACGTTTTGTTTTCTTTTTTTTCGGTTGTTGTCGATTTTTTAGCTGGCATTTTATTTTTTATTGTTACATAAAACTTCATGCGGTGGCGAAGTCACTGACGACAGATTTGTTTGATACCATCGCCGGATACTGCTCTTTTAGTTGCCCCTGATACTGCCCCAGACGCGGCTGCTAGCCCTAATGTTCCTAGTACTGGCAAAAGTTTTGGAATTGCACTAGCTATTACAGAAAATGCTGGACCGAGAAATTAGCCGTGTTTTGACACAAATGTTATTTGTGCAGTGGACAAATTAAACACAAGCTTATTGATTTGCTGTTGAGTTAAAATTACTTTTACTGCAGTGCCTTGAGTCGTTAGAGATATCATTAAAGAAACAGGATTACGTTTGGCAGTCGCTGCTGATAACTTTTTAATTTGACCTGGCGTTAGGTATATTTGTTGTGTATTTCGTTTTCATTGCTTATACTTGTTTGTTAAATTAAGCTTGGACAGTCATCCTTCCCTTGGTCGCATCAATTGTTAAGAATCTATCACTGAAACTAGCGCGTATACATTATGTTGTTCGGCTGGCATCACGCCAAGCGTCCAAGTGACTTCAATATCATCAGTCGATCTGATAACTTGTTCAGAAAGTTTTGAAACGTAAAGTAAAAGATATCGTAAAGTGATCGAAATTCTTCTACTGATATCTGAGTCCCACTGTCAGCGTCCTGATAGTTTTGCATAGCCTCCATATACAGCCGAGATATGTTTTTAGTGGCATCATCAGCAAAATTGCATTCGATTGCACGCTCGGGATATTGTCTAGAGTTTATTCTAACAAAAATTCGTCTGACATCTGGATTATCAAATAAGGAGTTGTTCATTCTTTGTTCATTACGAGGCGCCTGTCGTTCAAACACAACAAACAAATGTCGAGGTAATTGTTCGCTTGACGTAGTTGTAGCACGCCATGTGTAATCAGTTGTGTTAGGAATTGCTGTTTGATAAATTCTGTTTTGCTGAAAATATATCTTTTTCGTGTAAGCGGTCAATAGTGATTCGAGTTCCATCGTTTTAGCCACCGACGGAACAACTTGTGGCATCCACAACGCTAATCTTATAATAGCAAACTGACCTTCAACCACTCCATCGGCGTGTATTATACAATTCTTTTGATCCGCCCGATCTAAAATAAGCTTGTGCTTTAGTCCTCGAAAAACTTTGTTGTAATCGCAGCAAAATTCAAAGATTGTGCTTAACGGAAGCATCATTATTATTTGGCGAGATTCTGTGGCAAATGCTTTTCGTTTTGCATATCCCTCGTTATAAGTTGATCGTCGTGCATTTCCAAATGCGCTTCTTATTGCAGTTGCTACTATAGTACCACCAGCTGCATCTGCGGTTAATGCTGCAACAGTATGTTGTGCAGCTGCATTAGCTCCAGCTGGTGTTAGAATAAGTCTATGTCCAGCATCAGCATCAGCTAGCACTCCAGTTTTAAATTCGTTTGAAACGGCTGTCCCGAATGAGATATCTTTAAACCACATCATGTTAGTTGCAACTGATCTAGAATAATCATCGCTGAATGAGACGATGTTGAGTATTGTACTCTCTATAGGCAAGTGCATTGAAATATCTTCCACAGTTTGACTGGCCAGTTGACACCGTGCACTTTTAAACAAACTCCAACCGTTATTGACAAGTGCAGTTTCTGCGCCAACTGCAATATCACCGCCTATCGCAGTTAACAACTGATCACGCACTTCTAACACTGCCTTGTGTGGTAATAGAAATACATCCTCGTCACGTGTGTTAAAAGTTCTAACACCAGCTTTCTTTGGTTCGTCCGAGTTCTCGTCGAGGTATTCAACGTATTCAAATTCTGTCACTATGTTGTCGGTATCATGGTCTTCGGCAAGATCGAGATAATTTTTGACTGACATTTTATTTTATAATCGCCACACAAAATTATAACAACTAAAAAGCAGCAGGCGTTATTCTTGTTTTCGCTACAAGTTTACGTATTATATCTTCGCCTTTTGGTGATAATAATTTTTTGTGGTAGCTATCATAGCTCGTCCTGTTTTTGCTGTTGGTGCAATATTTGATAATGCTCGTTTTATATCTGCCACAGTCGGTGCAGACTGGCCTTTAATTTTATCAGCAACCTTTTGACTTACCGCAGTTCAAGCGGCAGATGCAAAAGCTTTACCTGCGTCAAGAGCAATTGGTGCTACTTTATGCGCAATTCCTGGAACATTTTCAATAATATTAGTAAATATATTTCCAAAAAAAGCAACCTACAATTTTTCTCCTATAAACTTTTTTTTTGTCTCATCTTTGTTATTAAATTAGGTTCACAAAATTTACAGTCATTGTGCGCGTAGGTGTAAGTAATATGTGACAATTTCATTATTACGGTCTATTTGTCTACCCGATTGATCTGTTAGTTGCATTGTTATACTCGTTATTTGATTTTCAGGAGTTATTGGATAATATATTATTTGTCGAGGAGTAATTTGCATTAGTGACCCTGGTGGGACATCTGGTGAAAAACTGTAGATCGTTTGATCCTGGCTACTTCTAGCTTAATAAGACTCTGACGCAATAGAAAAATTGATCAATATTGTGTTTACGTCAGTTATATTTACTGGCAGGTCACTGTCATATGTTATAATTTGTTTTGTGGTTGATCTATATTGTGTGCGAGCAAATCCTATCAACGACGCAACTAGTTTCTGGTGAAATATCGGTTAACTAATTATTTTTCAATATAATTCTAGCTCGTAGAGTATTATAGTTTGGAACCACTCAAAATTAACTGCAACATCAAAGGTGCTGATCAGTTCTTTTATCGTTTTATTAATATCAGTCACGTTATACGCTCCCTGTGGTATATTAACTGACACCCCCAAGCACCAGAATTAAATGTAAAGTCATCGTTAAAACTTTTTTGTTTTACATTTGCCATTGAGTGCCATACTATGGCAGAAATTAAACCGATTTCGTACTGTTTGTTCGAATCTAGTATTATTGGTGGATTATAGTTGACAGAAAAGTTTGCACAGTCACTCGTTGTTTGTGATGAATCAAGTAACAATGTTGTTGACATTATATAAGATCGCCTCGATTAAATTAAATCGCGGTGTAAAATTACATACTCGGACGATGTTAGTAATCCGCTTGATCTAAGATGATCTAGTATATCAACAATTTCGTTGTCGGTTTCAGTGCTTTCGTTACCTGCTTCTTTAGATGATATCAATAGCAATAGTCTGTCAACTATTTCTGCGTTTGATGTGCAAACTTTAACGCCAGATCCGGTGGTTTCTTTGTCCTCTGGTAATCTTTCATCTCGATCTTTTATAAGATCAATTGCTTTTAAAATAAATTTTGTATCTTTCAATTTACTTATATCACGGTCAGAAGCTGACCCAGCTTCAATAATTTTTTGTAATTTTCCTCTCAAATCACGATATTTTTCTCCTGACCATTTTCGAAAATCGCCAGTGTCTTTGATATTATGTTTAACAATAAATTCATCATATTCCTGATTTGTTATATTATTTCGTGCAGATTTTCTATAAAATACTGTCTTACTTTCAGTAGGCATTAATTCTATAGTAGCTTCAGTTATTCTCTTTTGTCCCTCAGCTAATTCCTTGGTTTGCTTTGACACAGCTTCTATCAACTTGTTTAACTCGGCTGGATTAACCGTCATTCTTGCTATCGCATGTTGAAGCACAAGAGGATTGTTCATTAATCTGTCAAATTCAGCCTGTCGTGCAACAGGATCAGCAATATTTCTTACAAGTTCAGTTACAATTTTGCAAGTTTCGTCTTTCGATCTTTCTCCAAGTCAACCTAACAAGCCTTTTTCTTGTATTTTTTTTTCGCAGTTCTTCTGGAGATATTGTTGGCACTTCTGGTTGCTTGCCAAGTACTGCTTCGGTAACTGGCTTAAAAATTTTGGCAGTTTCTTCTTCCGCTTGAACTTGTCCTCGGCAAGCTTCTTCCACTTTTTTCTTAAAAGCTGCTCGAGTTGTAATAAATTTCTTTAGTAATTCGATTCATTTTTATGCTCGTCCATTGTTTATTTTTTATACGTTCTATAAAATTTCTCTAGAGAAATTTGCCAATACAACAACGAAACATCTTAGCTGGGTCACGTTCGAGTTTATCAAGTAAGAAAAAGTTATCTTTGTCTTTGGTTGCCTGATGATATAATTCGATAAATTTATCTTTTGTCACGTCGCCACATTGTTCATCTGCAATATTTCTAACGTCAACGTTGTCCAGTCCTGGAAATAACATAAAACAGCCAGTATTTCGCCGAATAAATCTGTCAACATTAGAAAAACTTTCGGCGAGATAAATAGAATTACATTTCTTATTACGTGATAGTGAAAAATATGATCTTATTTTATTCATTTCTTCATTGTTTAGCGGAAGATCATCAAAAACAACTATCTTATGTTCATCTGAATCAAGTTGATTAACTGGAACAAGTTCTTCTGGTTGTCTGATAATAAAAAAATCTTCACCAGCCTCAAGATCAACACAAAGTTTGTTATTATATTTGCTAAGTAGCTCGTACTTATCTTGTTGTGGGTTAATTGTGTAAATACAAACTCGATCGTGGTTAAAATTATTGCCCAGCAGTAAATTCATAAGCAAATTTGTTTTTCCCGATCCAGTTCTTCCAACAATAAGATAATGACAATCTGGAAGTTCATTGTTATGTTTATGTTTCACCAACCGCTCTGTATCAAAGTTTAATATCGTTGATTTTGCCATCGTTGTTACACAATTTTATGTTATATAATTTACATATATATTGTCAGACAATAAATAAATAATGAGCTATTATACAAAATTTGGAACATCATCAGGAGATTCATCGGATGTAAGTACAATAACAGACGGCAGCATTGATTTATCAAACTATTTTTTAAAAAAAACAGGCGATACAGTGACAAGAAACCTGTCTATGTCAAATCAACGAGTACTAGATTTAGAAACAAATTATCTGCCAATAAATGTTCTTGATACACAAGCTGTTAGTCATGCATAACTTAAATCCGTCGACAATAATAAACTGTCATTAATAGGAGGAACTTTAAGCGGTAACTTAGATATGTCAGGAAAAAAAATTATAAATTTGGAGACCGGATATTCACCGGCAAACTTAAATCGAACTCAAGCGGTAAGTTATTTACAGTTGAAGTATGTGGATAATAACAAACTTGATAAAACCGGTGGGACAGTTACAGGTATTATTAACATGTCGATTTAAAAAATATTATTGGGTTAGAAACTGTATATCCGCCAGCAAATGTTGATAACATGCAAGCTGTAAGTTATGCGCAACTAAAATCTGTTGACGATAATAAAACTTAAGAAAGTCGATGACACAATGACAGGTAACCTGTCTATGTCAAATTCGAAAATAACTGGATTACCGACAACCTCGCCACCATCTAATGAAATTGATGCTATTAGTTATGCTCAGTTAAAAGAAGAACTTACCCCATATTTTAAGAGATCCGGTGGACTAGTGACAGGCAACATAAACATGAGAAATGATAAATAACTACGACATATGTTCCAGTTAACCCTAATGATCTGACAAATAAAGCGTTGACAGTCTGTCTAGTGGTGTAAAACGAACCAAAAACAATGTTGGGTATATTCCAACACTTTTTAAGGCAACTGACAATCGAGTTGGGTTTGAGATAAGCGCATCAGCATATTATCCTGAAAATTATCCTTATTACGCTTTCTCTGATAGACACAAATGGACGACCAACGGAGAAGTTGAAAACTTTTGGATTAAAATTAAATGTCCTACTGCAGTTGCTATTTGGCAATTTCATTTGCGAGGTCGATTAAACTCTAGTGTTGGTCGAATTTATAATTGGCGATTGGAAGGATCAAACGATGATATCGACTTGGTAATATTATACAGTACAACAGACACTTATACTTCAACAACACAATATTTTACGATTCTGACAGAAAATGCTGTCAACAAGTATTTATATTTTCGAGTTCATGTTTTCGCTGCTGAACGTCCGTTTCCAGGACTGACATCATCTCAGATATATATACTCGATGATCAGATTTAATCTAGTGCTATAAAATAATGTCAGAACCACCAATTATAACCGTTGCGAAAGAATTTTATGAAAATATTTTTAACCCTAAAATAGATGTTGGGAACCAATCACTATCAGCACGTATAATAAATACCAATAAAAATTTTACAATTACAATGATAAATTCTCCATTGTCAGATGAAGAAATTTTTTTTTTTATTCTTGTTATGTGAGAGGACCACAACTGTTGAAAGCAATAGAAAACTTTGATATTATAAGATGTTACTGTCATCCTGATGATTGTCTAGAAGAACAAAAACAAGTTGAAATTGTGTTTAAAAAAGTATTGATCGAGCTTGACTTTAAAAATATAGATTTGATAATAAAATCGGACTTAAAAAAAACACAAGCACATGGTGGAAAAGTGGGGGAGGAAAGACGAATAAACGAGAATCATAGTCGTCTTGACAAGCTTGCAGAATCTAAGATAATAGGAGTAAAAGGAAACAGAAAGTTATATAATAGTTTTTTAAAACGGGGTATTTTTAAATATCTTGGTATGTACTACCACGACAAGGAAACCCTTGCTAAAATCGCTAGTATGACGCCGGATACGGAATTAATTATAAAAGCATATTCGAACGCACTTCTACCAATGATGTGTAAAAAACCCCAGAATTTGATCTGATTATTGTTAACAAATCTCTAGCGATAATCAAACTTTTTAACTATGAAATTAGTGATATTGAGCTAGAACAGTTTTTTGAGGAAGTCAATCGAACAACATTTGATGTAAAGTTTAATTCTTATTACGACATAAGTTATGAGGACGACATTCCACTTCTATCACTCCAACGCTCTAGACAATTGTCATTACGAAACTATTACAATGAAGTTGAGAACATGTTCACAAAACAGTATGAAAAAATATGGCTTAGAGTAAATACTTTTACTCAAATTACCTTTCTTGGACGAAAAGCACTCCAAAAATTAATGCTGATAAATTTCGTAGTCGCATATGCAATTATCAGACAATATCTTGTCCTCAAAAGTTTCCTTTGAATCCAATAAACTTGGTACTTGGGTTTATCCATGAAACAGAAAGAGAATACGGTAATTTAGTAAATGAAACAGATTTGTACGAACATGAAGTTGAAAACACGTTTGATTCCTACAGTTGGTTAAAGAAAAATGATGTACTAACAGATAAACGATATAAGGATACTTCGTCAGATGTTTATGACAAGGACAGAGATTTTATAGCTGATCCTAACAATAATAAGTTCCGTGAGTTTCTTGATTCGATTGTTGGCGCTACAGTTTTTGATATTGTATAAAACTGTAAACAAATATTGTATACTGAAAAAACAAATTTTCTATTTCAATCATATTTCAGAAGAAATTCCAAAACAAGATGTTGACGCTCTAATACAATATTACAGATGTTATCATAAAAACCTTTGGTGTGTAAAACAATGTTATAAGTATTACAGTGGAATACTTCGAATAATATCATATTTATCACTGCTGATAACCAGCTCTGGTATAATTTCAAGTGGAGCATCATTAAACCCGTTTTTAATAATAATATCTGGTGTTGGTGTTTCTCTTTCAACGGCGTGTAAAATAATTGTGCCCAGACTCGAGACTAAAAAAAATGCTTGTAAGATAGCAAGTATCACTTGCAAAAAATTACTTGATCAGATACGATCTTATTTGCGAGGTGTAAAATATGATATGGGCGATTTAATAAGCCAGTTTCGTATTATTGACAGTATGTTAACGGATATCCTACCAATGAGAGTCAGCAGGTATGAAAGAGATTATCATAAAATATGGGTACAACAGTAGTAGATGTTTAGATATATATTAGTATTCGATATCTAAACTCCTCGACAAAATCATAAATTCTATTTCACCTAAAGTAACTTGAAATTCCGGACTGCTATTAATAATATCTACAACATCTCTCATACGTTGCGCATCCGCCGGTCGGTTAATTCCAGTTCCTCTGTAGTAAAATAAAGCTAAACATCTTTTAACAATTTCGCTCGGCAAATTAAATATACGCAGGAAATTGTTAATGTAATATGGTTTTTCATAGCAAATTGGCTCCATTGTAACAACGTAGAAAATATTGTCAAGATATTCTATAAAATCGTCTATGTCATCGTTGGTAATTTCAAAACCTCACAGCATGTCAATTACTTCCATTATATCTATAGTAATTTAGATATCTAATTAAAAAAATTTCAGTAAGTTATAGTAGTAAATGTTTAGAAATATCATTATCAACCATGTTGTCAATAAATGTTACTGGATCAACCTCTCCAAATTTGGGAGGGGGGAATGGGGGTTTCTGGTCTAGGATCCTCTTTTGGTTTAGGAATATTAAAATTAGGGAGGTGGAATGGGGGTTTCTGGTCTAGGATCCTGTTTTGGTTTAGGACCCTCATCTTCCTTTACTACTATATATATAGTAGTAGTAAGTATATATATATATATATATATATATATATATATATATATATATATATATATATATATATATATATATATATATAATTATTATTGGCTATTATTATTATTATTATTAATTTGTGTAAAAGAATCATATAGTTATATGCCTATAATTACCAGTACTACAGTTCACATATTGAGAAGAATCTAATTAGTTACGATAAACAACTAAACTGATCAGTTGAAGACAAAACCAGTGTCGCTGACTGAACTAATCTGGTTAATGATAAAAGCGAAACAAATTATAACAGATAGTAAAATATGTATAGATAAAGAATTTCTTTATATACAAAGGTGAAGAGGTCCGAAAAAGGTGAAGAGGTCACAAAAACAGTTCAATGATATTAAAATAGATATAGCAACGTAAAAAATTAAATAGAAAAATTAACTAATAATGACTTCTTTTTTTTTCATTTGAACAATTTGCTTACTGTCCTTTTAATAGTTTTAGTTTAAAAATTTATTCAAGAAAAAATCTTCACATATAATTTATAAGAATACGTTATGTGGAAATTCAAGAGAAATCTGGAAACTTATTAAAAATGCACCCGCTACTATAAACAAATTCTAATAATATGAGTGGACTGACTTAAAATGGACAGGTCATATACAAATATATACACGATCAACGTAAATGTGTAGAATTACACAGCACTCATGTGGTAGAGAAAAAACAATGGAATAGATAGGCTGTGATCTGTGGATTAATCTGGATGGGGTTATGATAAAGTATTAACTTTCTCACAAGTCTTGCTAGAGAAATGCTTACATGTACATTGCAAGCGGCGTCATTCAGCAGTATAATACAAAATACTTATCTTGGGACACTTCTTGAATACAGTTGCTATCCATCTGTAGTGATGGTTGTTTGGATTACTTTTTTGATATGAACATTGACTCCGTTTTATCTGGGTCAAACGTTTTTAGCAACTGACAGTCTTATAGTTCTAACAGTTTCACTTACACTGTAGTATCGTAATTATTGCATGTCATATATTTACAACAGTCAGTTACCTTTGATGGCTACCGCTCCGGTGGCCTAAGCGGTTAGAGCGTCCACCTCGGATGCGGGAGATAGTGGGTTTGAACCCCGGTCGAGTCATGCCAAAGACTTTAAAAAGTGGCGCTCAGCATTAAGAGGTTAGTGGTAGGACTGGTCGGCCTGGTGTCAGGATAATGTGACTGGGTGGGACATGTCTGCAGTATGATGCCCCAGTGCTAGACAGTACTAAAACTGCCCCACTGCAGACATCATAGCGATATGACTGAATAATTGTTAAAGCTACTTTAAAAATCTAAATCACACACACACACACACACACACACACACACACACACACACACACACACATTTAATGCCGATAGTTTAATCATCAATCCTAAGTGAGTAACATCATCAAACGCTTAAACGGTAAAGGCACCATCATAACTTTTTCGCATAATAATAAGCTGGTAACTAAAATAAACCTAATAATTTAGTACATGAAACTTAAAATTTGCTAATGTTTTTTTGCACGATTTTCTCGTGCGAATTACGTTCTTATGGCAATGAGAAGGAAAGAAAATTTTATTTCAGAATTGTGCTTTTCCCCCCTTATTGTAAAATAGATTCTCAAGATAAGTGCTTGTTGTCTTTCTTAGGTTTAATTCTTGGTGTTGGATAATGTCGGACAACATTTTCATAGCTTCTTTTGGAATTTTGAGCTTACAGATTATGTCTGATCTGCCCTATATACTGGTTTCTCCATTTATATCTTTATTTCTAAATAACATCTCGAGCAATGTGCCCGCTATATTTCTTAAACTGCGTTTTATTTGAAGATCTCACCAGATTATGTCCGATCTGCTGTGTTTCAATAGTATTTTAAATAAAGTGCTTGCTTTATTTTATATTCTATTTTCCGCTAAGTCTTATGACTGACCTGCCTTAATTGTGTCAACCAACGACGTTATTTGAATAATAGATATGGAATAGTGCGTGAAACTTTTCTTCGTCTGAACAGTAATGTCTGATCTACCTAATATTATTAAGGCCGTTGTATGTTTTCTCTCTCTACATGATCATTTTGGTATTTCAAGTTGTTCATCTCATTTACTTAATATGCTGTAAAGAAAAACTGTATGGCTCTTCCACTTGCCCTATAAGACAGTATATGTCAACTATTTACTACAACGTTATATTTTATTACAGAAGCCATTAGGTTGAATATCAGTCCGTTACGGCTACCATTAGGTGAGAAGATCACGCTATATTTTCCTCTACCGTTATCCTCACCTGTGTGGTGGGAATATAAAGTTCCTCATGTCAGTTTCCATCATGTATTTCCCTGTACATTTATCATTCAATCATTTCGATTCAAGACATGTATTGAAATGTTATTTGAATCGCTCATTACTTAAAAATTACTTTTAACAAATGACCTTAGTACACCATACGCTTTTAATTGATCCCTTTACTGTCGAGCGATTCTGTCTGAAGGAAATGTGAGTTACATATTTAGTTAACTTCTAATACTGGTTTTATTATTGTGGAGTAGGACGATACATTAATAGCGCGGTATATATTCGTAATCACTGCCTCATGTGGATAAGTACATCATCCTTTGTTGTTATTCGTCTTGGGGTTTTCTTTTTGGTTTTTCTTTTGCTGGGCGGTGGCCGAGATAACCCGCTATAAACTGTCTAATGTATTATATAAGGCAGGGATGCATAACCCTAAGCCCGTGGGCCGCATCGGCCCGCGAACGCGTTCTGTCCGGCCCTCGGGGCAAATTAAAACAACACAGAAACTGGCCCGTGAACAGTAATTATATTAAAGAAATTAGTGTTTGGGGCCCTCGAGTGGTCTTAGAAAATGCAATCTGGCCCAGTAATTATATTAAAGAAATTAGTGTTTGGGGCCCTCGAGTGGTCTTAGAAAATGGAATCTGGCCCATGGCCGAAGAAGATTATGCACCCTTGATACAAGATCTTATTCAAGTTTGTGCGGTTTGGCTTAGATCTATAATAGGAAGTCGAAGAAGAAACTGACACAGTATCAGGCCACAGCGCTTATGTTTCAAGTTATTAGTTTCACCTAAATTTTAGGACTGAGTGAAGTAAAACTACCCACCCGAATTCCTCTTCCGTGATTCACTCAGGCAATAATTATTTTATTACATGGTCAAAGGATGATGATGCAAACTTTCATGATGAAATGTCCAGTTTTGAGTACATACTTGCATATTTTGATCTTTCTATTATTTTTCTTCTATCTTAATCTGAATAGAACATCCTGCACATCTTTTTGTCCGTTTTGCTTCATTCTGCCAAAACTTGAATCTCACACCTTCGTGGTGGGGAAAACAAACAATTATTTTAAACCATACGAACAAAAATTAACAATAACGACCCCATCTTTAGGGATTGTTTTGTTTTGGTACATCTTGTGTTCTTTGTGTGGATTCAAATTAGAAAATATATGTACTAAGAGATCAATGAGTCATTTCTAACAGACTTTAAACATTGCTTTCTGTAGTAATTACTCAAAGGTTTTACATCACTGATTAATATCATAATTAATCATGTTGTTTTACATGAGCTGGTGTTTTCTTACCGATGACCATCTACTTGAGTATCTTACGACAGGTCTGTGCCAAGACTTTTCCAAGACTTTGCCCATTTCTTAGCAATCTTCGTGACATGACGTGTTCATTAATGTTTCCCTTGTTCATGCTTTTTGCAAGGGATTTCTTTTGCGTTTTATATTACTTACATCTGAGCTTATACCCGGTTGTGCTTTTAAAAAATCGTCTAGTAGTATACAAATATGTGTTGAAAATACTGCCACAATAAGAGCAGACAACCTAACTCCCAACTGCTCAAGTATTGGCACGCGTAGAAGCTCTTGTTAGTTAAGGAGTTCAGAAATGTTTCCAGCCCTTCTGATAGTGGACTGTGATGTAGCTTGAAAATTCCCCTTGCCCACCTTGGCTAGGTTTTGGACAGCTTATCTATGCCGCTGTTCAATAAAGTGGAGGCTGTCGCGGAACTGAAACTGCCCCAGTAGGAACGTCTTGCATTTTTCCGTTTTGTTAAGAATGACGCTGATCTCATCCGTTTAGGCCGTTTCGGTGACCTGTATGATGTAGAAGTTGAACTGATTATGCAGCATAGCAAAGGTAGTTCACCCCTATCCATCCCCAGGACTCCGCCAAAGATGTTGCAGTGTTTAGCTTACTTTAACTTTCTTCAGTCGCCCTGTCCTTGAATATTTATGCAGGATGTGGAAGAGATCGCGAATCTCTTCTAGCTCCGCCTCCAGGTAGTAGATGACGGTCGTCACGGTGTCCTTGCCCCGGTAGAGCACCGACTAATACACATTCCGTTGCAGCGAGCGCACGCGTAGTAAACACTATATGGTCAGCGATTGTCTAGCATTGCTCTTATCCGAGTTACCGGCAGAATTTTCAGGAAGCTCATTAAGCTGATCTTTTTTCAAATTGTTAAAGTAGCCCTGAGGTACAGGCCTTTGGGAAAAACGCCCAATTCTGCACCTAGGAGTCGGAAGTGTCCGTTTCACTGGAACTGGAGGTAGAAATGCCACACGAATAGTAAATCCATTTGCTCAGGTCTGTGTATGTATATGCTTGAGACAGTAATAGCCCTATTCTGCAGTAATAGTATAAGCTCCCATATTGCCTCGTCCATGCTACGGGTATAT
>JAECUM010023244.1:0-39430 GCA_016617855.1 Megalonaias nervosa | reverse complement strand
ATATATATATATTTCTTTAAAATAAAAAATATTTACAAAACATATAATCACAACACAACCCCATATGAACTTCTAGCTTGCCATATGACATGCTAGCAAGTTCAGGGGCATTTGAATTAATCCCCATGTGATCCCCTAAGGTGTCAAACAACATCTTAGTAGGACCAGAGGAAATTCCGAAAGACGAAACACAAACCCCATGTGATCCCCTAAGGTGTCAAACAACATCTTAGTAGGACCAGAGGTCACATAAACTGATTGATGAACAATGATTATATTTACAGATGGTTATGATGGTTTCTTTTGCGGACGGCACATTTTGACCTTTGTGAACTCCCCGGTTGCCTTCTGACATCCGAGCAAGTTCAGAGGTCACATTTATGGTTATATACAATGATGATTATGGTTATATACAATGATGATTATGGTTATATACAATGATGATAATGGTTATATACAATGAAGATTATATGGTTATATACAATGAAGATGATTATGGTTGTATACAATGATGATTGTATGGTTATGAAATATATACAAATGGTGATGACGAGGGAATCTTGTCTACGTCCAACAGATTTTGTACACTCTCCCCCCATACAAAACCCCGGGGAGTGTAAAAGGTACACCCCTTAAGGGTGTATGATAGGAGAGTGTATTTTGTCTGTTGTGGATTTCGAGGAAATGCTCCCGGTTCCCCCAATTAAATAGCATCAGTCGCCAAATGCAAGATAATATCTTTAGCATTTTTGGAGACTCGAACACGCGAGAGTCTGTAGAGTTCGATCTACGCCCAACCGTCTTACCATTTCGGCCATCGTTCTCTTATCAATAATACAGTTAAATTTAAGTATATTTGCGCTGCTGCTTCACTAACAGCGATGCTTACAGAAAACAGATAGATCACTAAATAATTAACTAAAGACGATATATATCGTGTTCGTAGGGACTGAAACATCACTTCTGTCTAAAATGAGATTTTATATTTCTAGTTTCCAAAAAATATATATAATTCTGTATAACACTGAGTCTATACGTAAAGCCGTAACAGCGGATATTGATTTAGTTATATAGCGGTTCTTAAAATAACTTTACGCACAGCCGTTATATGGAATAATCAATATGCAGCCACAGCCTTTTAGATAATAGATTTCATTGTGCACGGATTTTATGTAAACAAAAAGAATAATATTATAGACATCTGGATATTTTTTTTTTTTGTTATAATAACGCTCTATGATTTCACATACAGGTTTATATTTAGCACTTCGTTTCTCGTGTCCAGAATTCTATTATTTTGGTCTGTAAGTTTAAAGTGTATTCTTGATAATAACGGATTATGAACTCGCAGGTACACGGGATTAATTGGTTCTGATACAATTAACGAACCGGGAGGGACCAACGGGCTAAAACTGAATAATATGTGCCCTTGCTGAGCCTGGCTAGACTTATAAAGATCTACCTGATAGCTACCTTCAATAACATCACATACCAGATTGACTGCAATTGTTGTTGTTATATTTACAATACCTGGTGATATATGACGTCCGTCACCAAAGGGATTGTTATTGTGTTTTAGTATAACCGGTGGTGGGGCTATTTTTCTCCACGATTCAATTACTCCCGGATAATATTCTTCAATAAGATCATTTAATGATTTCTTCATTTTAGCGTTATTTAAATCTGGTATAACAAATGTTTGTAAATCTTTTTCTGTTGTTTTATAATGATCAAGAAATACTTGTTTAAATTCTGGATTTGTGTAACGATTTCCATCGAGTTTAGTCGCAGTGTTTATAATACTTCGATTAACGATGTATAAATCGAATAAGAAACCATTTAAATGTTTTATTGACTCGATTATTTGCTGCTTTACACTTTCATTATAATGTTGTGATAATGAAATAAGTAAATTTCTTAAATCATTAAACGTTTTATCGTATTCGGGTTTAAGAGTATCTAAAAAATGTTTAATAAATCCTACATCAACAGTATAGAAACTAATCTTCGTCTTGGTGTCTGTGTTAAAAATAAATAATGCTTTATTCAACTTGGGGATCCTTTTACCATCAAAATCGGTAAAGTTATATCTATCGTCGTTTGGAAATCCAAATCTTGTATTATTACTCCATGGTTGTTTTCCTCGATATTCTGGATATTTAATGAATTTTTCTTCACTCGTTTTAAATTCTTCTATTTTTGGTTCTGAAACTCCACTAAAAACCGGTGGAACATCAGGCCATCCTAACACTGATCTAATCGAAATTTGATAAATATCTACGAGGTAATTAGGAGAATTTATTTCAATCGCCGCTGATAGTGTTGGTTCGTGAACAGTGATCGCTATTTTAGATTCTTTCCCTGTGATAGATGTAATTCTGCGTTGGAACTCATCATTAATCTGTTCTATTTGATAACTGCCCGTTGAAATTCCAACAACTTGCCAATCAGGTGTTCCATCTGGTTTATTTTTATTCGCAAATACCAGTGAATTATTTGGTTATTGTCCACCAAACGGTTTTGATCTAATATTTGGCCAACTATAATAAACTCGTAATTGCGCTAATGCTATTTCCTTTGCTGGAATTGCGGTTGGAAAATTAACGCTAAATTCAGGGCTGGTTGAACTTAATGATATCATCGTAGTTTTTGACGGTGTTGTATTAGCTACGATCTGCTGAAGTAATTCGCGCGACTCTGACATTATTATTATCGTTATTATTTAATTCTCCATCTTTCCGTTATTATCACTAGCGATTATGAATGCTTCATCGTAGGTTTTCATTATCGTTACAAACTCCTCATCGGATATTTACCATCACTGAGATACGCTGAAATATACGAGCATAATTTAGTGCATGCGGTTGTTGCTGTGTGCAATTTCATTATATACTCGTTTAGTTTATCATTTGTACACGTAGATATTTTCTTAGCGATAATACTGAAAATACCTGCACATGTTGTTGCCGTTGAAACTATAATTGTTACAACTGCAGGCGCTGTCATCGTTATTGTTGATAGTAATAATCCAGTTCCAGCAATAACAGCAGAAACCGAGTATACCATTATATCAATAACAACCATACGACGACGATATTTTTTTTTTTTTATCTTGTAATCGTCGATGATATTTTTTAGTTTAGTTTGACACTCACATACTTGAGCGTATCTGTGACGTTGAACGTCGATAAATGATTCTTGATTCATTATACTTATCTAGGTAACTAATTGAGGAGTTTCAGCTACAAACTCAATAGACCACCAATAATCCGCTGTGGTTAAATTTGGATTATCCGCCACCATAATAAACATTGTTTCTTCATCTTTGTTTAACACTATAGATGCACTTTCAGAATAAACATCAGACGAATGATGCCATAGAAGTGGACTAATTATATTGAATTTTGCACTGCTAATAAAAGTTAATCTATATACACCAGTGACCTCTACAGTGTGTTTAAAAATGTTATTTTCCGGTGTCCATGTTGCTTTTCCTGATGCGACTGTGTACACGATATTGTTAGCTCGTCCGTGAGGAATTTTAAAGAGATTAGTTTTTTGAATAATATTAGGAATACCACTAATGATATCTTTGAGTTTTGTGTTAATGTCAGCGAGATTAATAATAACAGTTGGTGGAGTTCCAAAAAAGTCATTAATATTTCTGTTTACATTTCTACGAAAATTTAGAAATGTTTGTATATGACTATTAAATTCAGTTCTAAATACAGCAATTCCATCATTGATAGTCGTTAATGAATTAGTTATTGGAATTTCCCTATCGTCGACGTATTTCTTCGTTGCAGCGTCGAAATCTGCTTCTGGTGTTCTGAGATTATTGATACCATTATTATTCATGTCGAGAAATGCACGCATTATACCACCACGCACTGACACGTATTTGGATTCTTGATCATCGACGTATTTTTTTGTTGCTGCGTCTGTATCTGCGATTGGGTCTCCAAGATATGTAATTTTTCTTCTTGACATAATAATATCACCGGTAAATACATCACCAGTTTTCTTAACATAATCGTTAACCGATTTACCGGAATCTTGTATTTTACCTTGATCAGTGAAAGTAACAATATTATTAACAACCGCGTTGGGAATTCGTATAAGTACATCTGGTAGTTGTATGTTACTCGTTTTTAATCGTCCTTGTTTGTCCTGAAAAACGACGACTTCATTTTGATCCACACTCGTGATATTTAATAAATCATCGATTTCATTTCTAAGCTGATCAAGAGTTGCATATTTAGATAAATCGAACTTCTCCTTATCTTTGCGAGTAGATCTTCCATAAATATCTACCATTATATTTACTGATATCAGTTTAAGTGTTATGACGTAGTGTAGTGAACGCGTGCACGACTTTATGAGGCGGTGCTGTTGATTTTGATACAGCATCAAGCACAGCGAGGGTTTCACGACCACATATTGGAGGATCAGTTATTTTTTGTGTTGATAGCGTTGAATACCAGATTGGAGCAGTATTATTGCTAACATAATGAAGAAATTCTTTTGGTGGTGCTAATCCATACGAATCGAAATAAATAATTCCACGTGGATCAATTGCATATCCGACCCAGTGCGTGCCTGGGCCAGAGTTTTTATCGAGATTAATGATACCAGTTTCAATATTGTTTGGTTTTTTTGGTAATTGATCGCGCATAAAAACACCTCTGAAATTTTTTTATTTTGAATTGCTTAGCAGCATTAAGTAAATCAAAATTGGACATGGGTGATATTAGTAAACTGTCCCCGGGAAGTCTTAGACCCTTTCCGTACCACGAATACGGGGTCCCTGGTAATCTTAGACCCTTTCCGTACCACGAATACGGGGTTCCTGGTAGTCTTAAACCGCTTCCCTTTTTTTTGATTCCTTGTCCGGTCGCTTTCTTTAACGCCATTCCAGCAGCTGTTCCAACAGCACCTAGCGCAGCTGCTTTTGCAACAGCTGGGGCTGCAGCGGCTATTAATGCTGGTATTGCTGCGAGAAGTGGAAATATACCACCCGATTTAGCAGAAAGATTAGGTTTTATACCTTTATTTGATTTTTTAGCTTCATTGAAGTTTTTGAACTGACGCTCGGTCAAAGATAGTTCATTTGCACCGATCATTTGTTCTCGCTTTAACGATATTTTTATTCCACAGTTATTTTTTGATGCTGATTTGAGCCTTTTAATCTGACCAGGAGTCAGACTCACACTAACGTGATGATATGACATTATTAATATTATGAACGATCTAATTACATGTTTAGAAAATATTTTACATATTTTCTACTGGGGCATCAATAACTCTCATGCGACCACCAACACCTTCGAGTAACATCGATTTATCGCTGAGTATAATAGCAATTGCTCTGTAATTAGGAATAGCTCCAGCATTTCTATTAACACGAGCTCGAAAATGTATATCAACTACTGATTGTCTGGTTAATTCTAAATGTTCTAGTGAAAAGTAATAAATCGGATACAACGATGTAAAATCTAGCTGCGATATTTGTAAACCAGTATCAATATTTTGATCACGTCCCATGAATGTCATTAATCAATGATATGCACGTGCTACATGATTTTGATCGAAATTCAGTAATATATCCTCGGATGGTTCTTGATGTCCATTTATCCTTAATGAAACTTCAGAAACACCAAGTTTATCAAATATCATTATACTTTCATCTTGATCGTTTACTCGTGCAATATTTTGAAGCGCAATAAATATATGTCTTGGTGCAGAAACACCTTGCTGAGAAGCTATTTGCCATGTAAATAAACTATTAATTGCACTTTGGATAAAATCTGTGGTCATTGTTAACCATGACAACGTTGATTTACTGCCTTGACTCATAAAAGATAGTAACCGATCTTCTTCAGATATTGACGGAGTCATCACTGGCATCCACAGTGAACGTTTTGTTAGTACTACTATACCAGCATCAACTGCACCAGGTCACCAGATTGCATCATTATCAGTGCCTTTTCGTACAAGTACAACTGTGTGCTTAGCTCCGAAAATGACTTTTCTGACATTTCTACAGAATCCAAAGATATGTGACAACGGAATTGCACATGAAAATGCTCTCCTATCACCTTTTAACATTGCTCGACGTGCTGAAAATCCTAAGTTAAAATTTGCATTCATCGATAATACTGCAGGGGTATCAGCAGCTCCTCCTGCAGCTCTCACATCACCAGTAGTTACGTTTCTACTTTCTGGAAAATCAGTTGTATCCTTTGCAAACATCATTGATGGACCAGCTGATCTTGAATAATCGTCGCTGTATCTCGCAAGACCCAATATCGTCGTGGCAACGTCGACGTCTTTCTGGATTGATTCAATATTTTTTTCCGTCAATCATGTACGTAGCGCTATCAAATAACGCCATAATACCATTATTAACAAAACCAACAATAACATCAGCTCCATATGCTACTGGTGCTGCAGGAACAACGTTATTTAAAATTTCACCTTCGACTTCAATAAATGCTTCAGCGGGTAAGAAATATCTACTTGTATCTTGAACCTGTAGTTCGATTCGTCCACGCTGATCTGGCATTCGTGCGTCATAAGAATAATACTGATAATCGCGCACAGACTCATCTTTGAGAACTGGTGCGTCCATGTCAAACGCGGGGTCAGATATGCGCTTAAACATCTTTATTATTATCATCTTCGTCTAACTCGAAGACCACTCCTCGAAGAGAGACCACTTCCTGCTATCAGACTAGCGGTTATATTTTTTTCCTTTTCCGACATTGGTACATCAGCCAACTCCGCTAGTTTTTGATTAGCGGCTTGATTTATTATTTTACTTACACTTGCGGGCATCACTTCAGTGCTGGCCAATTTCACAGGTTGAGGTCAGGCCGCTTGTGGTCTGTGTATTAATCTTGATAGTCTATCTTTGATCGCCGAGAATGCTTTGCTAGCAATATTACCAACAGCGCTTATACCTTTTTCACGAACAACATCAATAGCTTTCATTCCTAGCTGCTTTGCAATCGGTATTGCTTTTGGGGCTATTCTTCTAAACAGACCCTGAACAGCATCACCTAGTCCATCTCCGTAGGTCGTTTTGTATACTGGTAATCGAGAGTTTATTACCCTGACCATGGTAGGTCCACGTTGGGTACCATGCACGATCATTTTGTTATTAAATGACTTTATCACTAATTGTATCTAATCACTGTGGTAGTCATCGGCGATTTCATTAATGAGAGACCGATATACATTAATATCCATGATACCGCCTGTAAATAATCGTTTACAAATATCAGCTGCTTCATTAATTATTTCTGGGGAATTATTACCAGCTCGTTTTCCTCCAATGAGGATTTCTAGTCGATCAACATCAGCAAGGACGTTATTGGGGCAAGTAATAAGACCACTTCCTAGACCACTTCCAGTTGCTTCGGGAGCGTCTTGAAATTCTTCTTTTTTCTCTTCACTTGGTTTCGATTTTTTCTTTTTACTTGATTTCGGTGGTGTTTTTGATGATTCTGGATAATCACGAAGTGATTGCTCAAATGGTTTTGGTTCTTTTTGTTTTGGTGGTGCTTGTAATTGTTTCATTTTTTCTTGTCGTTCTTGTTCTCGTTGTTGTCGTTCTTGTTGTTGTTGTTGACATTGTTGTTGTTGATATTGTTGTTGTTGATATTATTGTTGTTGATATTGTTGTTGTTGTATTTGTCGTTGTTGTTCTGGCGGTAATTGCATGAAAGTAATATAATTATCTATTGTATGAATATACTCAATATATCTTGGATCACTATTTCTAGCCTGATCAACGTCATAGTATATGCGAAATATCCATTTGTACCAATCAGGTTTAAAATACCGTTTTCGATCATTGAAGCTTTTCACAGCAGTCACAGCTAAATCTCCTGAACCTTTAATATTTTTAATATAATCAACAGCATCTTCGATAAATTTGTCATTTATGTTAATTCTTTCTTCTTTTTCTGGTAGACGTTCCTTTATATCACCTATTTCAGCACCTTCTGCTTCAGCACCTTCAGGTTGATCTTCATCCTCAGGTATTTCCGGGACTGGCATCGCAGCAGCTATTTCGGCTGGAAGTTCACGTAAAATTTCTTTTGTTTTCTTAGTTCTTCTTGCTATTTTCTTAGTTCTTTCTGCTATTTTTCCAGTTGCTTCAGCGGTTTTCTCTAACACAGGTTGAATACCTTTAGTGGTCTCAGTGATAGGTTTAAATAATTTTTTGTATCCTCTTCAAATTCAACTTGAGATTCCTGACGCGATTGTAGTTGTTGCTTAACAGAATCACGAACGGGTAGATATTTTTTAATTGCCTCTAGTCGCTCTCGAGCTAATTTAGCTGAGTGTGATTCTCCAATACTCATTATTGATAATATATATAATGGCTGTTTAATTTATAGCAGCAGGGAGGGTGAACGACATACGCGTAGTGACCAGATTGTGAAAAAATCTGAGAAAATCTGGTCAATTAGAGAAGTTTTTACTGTTAAGCCAAGAACTTTTTTTTCA
This sequence comes from Megalonaias nervosa, assembly GCA_016617855.1. Taxonomy (NCBI): domain Eukaryota; kingdom Metazoa; phylum Mollusca; class Bivalvia; order Unionida; family Unionidae; genus Megalonaias; species Megalonaias nervosa. The sequence continues at coordinate 30,913 of JAECUM010023244.1, read as the reverse complement.
GCCTTCGTAGGAACCCTTAAATTTCAAAAATAAAGTCTCTACAAAGTTGTAGGGTCCACCCTCCCTGCTGCTCGGGTTGTTTGGAAATTTTTTCACAATACTGCAAGTGTCTTTCGCATTTAACATTGTGTATTCTACGGTGATTAATTGCAAGCTGATTTCAATTAAATTGTTGGTTACACTCCCGTTGTGTTGCATATTTTAAGACCCAGAATCATAACAATATAAAGTCGAAGAATGTGTTTTTATCGAAACGAAGATAATAACATGAAAGAAAATGTTTAGATAGTTAAATTTCGTACAAGATACTTATCGTCCTATTAACCTATTTCGATATTCCTGGCTTCCGTCGCATCACATTCAACTGAAACATAGGCCAACGGAAATTGAAAACACATCCATTTGCTGGTGCGAGAATTTTAATTTATATGGAAGAAAAGATAGAGTAAGTAAAGTCTGACTAAAACATTTTGACTAATTTGTAGAAAAGGGTCCATATGGGCTGCCCTGTACTTGAGATATTTCTGAAAATTTGACTATCAGGCAATGTCGTACTAAGGGTAACTGGCGCCCGGGGAGATGATAAAGGCCCAAAGGTGTTTTGGCGCCTCAAAACCTCTCGCGCCCTGGCCAACTGCCCCTTCCCCCCCCCCCCCCCCCACCTCCCCGTAAGTTCGCTACTAACATCAGGTTTAATGTTATACAATGTAGGACTAAAACCAATGCATGTAGTCACACAATATTAACCGTAGCTTTAAACTCCGATTAGTTTACCCATAATTAAAATATATCTAATTAAAATATATCAAATTGATAAAATAGCAAATGTTTCAGATTTATGTAACAAAATAGGTTTAAATTAAACTTCATCTTATGGGGCATTTCATCTTGTGAGGCAAATGTATACGAATTTATTTTGAGTTGGGAATTCTTCATTTCCTGTTGTTGCTAATTATCGCTCATCTTGAAGTCCTTTCGTACTAAGGAGTCTCAGTTTATTCATATTGAGGAAAGTTACCATACAGATCGTAGGTTGTATTATTTTTGTATGGTAACTTTGTTCAGTATGAATAAAGTGAGTCTCCTATTGGTGTTATGTCTGGCTACATAATCTGATGTAAAATTGTTGTGCTACATGCAGGTAAACAGACGGATACCCGTCAATATTATTTTCAAAATGGTTGATGTGACTGCCAAAGGGCGTGTCCGTACGTGGGAAGTGCATATAGCCTAATGATGACTGATGATCAATGCTTTTCACACAACGATATTAACTGAACTAGACAATACAAATGTGAATTGAATTGCACAACATTTTTCATATGTTCTGAAATGGAAAACGAGACGGTACACGTTAGTGACAAACCATTCAAATGTGAATTGTGTGGGAAATTATTTAGACATCAACCTAACTTGTCTATACACTTGAGGGTACACACTGGATACAAGCCATACAAATGTGAAATATGTGGGAAATTATTTACCCAGAATTCTCATTTGTCCAGTCATAGGAGGATACACACAAAGGACAAGCCATACAAATGTGAATTTTGTGGGAAATTATTTGCACAAACATCAAACTTGTCCAAACACTTTAAGAAACACGCTGGTCACCAACAAAACAAACCATACAAATGTAATATATGTGATAAACGGTTTACAGAGAAATCAGGGGTGAACAGTCACATAAAAATACATACTGGTGACAAACCATTCGAGTGTGAAATATGTGGTAAATCGTTTACCATGAACTCATCTTTGACTATACACACTAGGATACATACCGATGATAAACCATATACATGTAAAGAATGTGGCAAAATGTTTCGCCACAAATCTGCTTTGTCTAGACATATGTTGATGCACACTGTTGAGGAACCATACAAATGTGAAATGTGCGGTAAATCATTTAGATTCAACACAAGATTGCAAAATCACATGAGGATGCATACCGGTGAGAAACCATTCAAGTGTGATATTTGTGGTAAATTGTTTGGTTTAAGTTCCTATTTGACATTACACATTAAGAGACACACTAATAACAAACCACACATTTGTAAAGTATGTGGCAGACCATATAGACAGGCTTCTTCTTTGTCAAATCATTTGACGAGACACAAGGGCGACAAACCACACATATGTAAAATTTGTGGAAAAGCATTTGCCATGGACAGTATATTGCAGGACCACATGAATTTGCATTCTGGTGATAAACCATATATATGTGGAATATGTGGAAAGTCGTTTAGCCAGAGTTTCTATTTGTCTTGTCACCTGAAGATACACACAGTGACAGGTGACAAAACGATATAAGTGAATTTTATGGTTTAACACCAGCACAGTGTTGAAAAATCACGAATTTTCATGCTGATGACAAACCATTCAAATGTGAACCATATGGAAAATTGTTACTAGCTCTAAAATGAAAAGACTCTATGTAACACATTTTGGTGTCAAATCAAAAACTTTTTATATATGTGGCAAGCTGCTTAAGGAAATCTATAATAAACTTGACAAAGCACATACTGTGGGAACCATTCATATGCGACTTTTGTGGATAAATGTTTTGCAAGAATATTTTTTGGTGATAATACACTTTAGGACACAGTCTGGTTACCATTACAAATGTGAAATATATAGTAACCTGTTTACCAAGAACTCAAATTTGACTGAACACATGAAGATACATACTGGCAGAAGCATGAAATATGGGGTGAATAATTTACCATAAACAGTTGCCAGTGCACACAAATATGCATGTAGGTCATAAAATATGCAAATAGGAAATAAATGGGAAATTGTATAAGAATGGAATGCTTCATTTGGTGCAGTGAATCACTCTACATTATTCACCTGGTACTTTTTTGTGTACTGATTACATTAATTATCAGGCATTTAACACTTCAGGCCATTTTTAAAAGATAACATGCAATTTTGTATTTAACAGTTCAAGATATGGTCCCAAACATGACTGACATGAAGAATGTGGATAGTTTGCACCTCAGTTTAAAAATCACAGGATTTTGGGGGTAAATAATGGAGGCACTTAAAGGAAGGTAATATACAGCAAGCTCTCGGCTTGTTAGGGTTTGTTTTTTATATGATTAGTCCATATACAATAAATAATACTGCTGTCTTTTGATAGGCTGTCAGTGTTCCAGTGATCTATATCCAGTCAAACAATGAGAGATGGTGAACCAGACTATGTATGGCAGACCAGGTGCACTTCATTGTGACATCATGTTTAAGATTATATTAAGATTGCTGCCATGTGCTATCAGTGTGTTGAAAATTGTTTGGCCTGTCACATTTTCCCCATGATGCCCCCCCCCCCTTTCATATTTCGGTCAGTCATGGCAAATCTGCAGAATAGCTAAATGTCAGAATTACATAAACAGGCAGAAGCAATTGTGAGTAATTCAGGGGTCAAGGTAGACTTGAATTTTAGGGAGAAGTGACTTCTCCTTCTGAGCAGAACAGGGATAAGTGAGAGCTCAACAGGGAGAAGTGGACTCGAAGCATGAAACTATATATATATATATATATATATATATATATATATATATATAATGTGTGTTCTCTTATTTGAATTATGCCCTTTATTTCCCAGTATTCATATTTGCATTAGCATTGGATTTAAGCAATACTTTATTTTCAAGTAGAAAATTTTCTGAGTTATTTTGGCTACATGACTTGACAAGAGAATAATAGAAACTACGTTGTATTTAACTGAGTAACCAGGTTGCATTAATGTAATTGCAAATTACTAAAAATGCTTAATCAATTACCTAATCAATTTTTTAAAAATACTTTCTAAAAGTTCACAATAATGACACTTTGAAAGATTTCTAAACACCTTTGAAACAACCCCTGTACCATGTACATGAGGGCAAATGCACACTGTTCGTCCAAATTTCTTTGTTGCAAATAAAACATTACCGTAACTATTCATACATAACACACTAAAATGTATAAATTACAGCCATTGCTCCTTTATAGTCGGTATATGAACTTCACCCTTCTTTCCTACCGAATCAACACAGACGTGAGTGCATCTATTTTCAGGAGGAGGAATTTTCGTAATGTAACTGCTCACTTTAAATAAGTTCATTTCAACAGCCCATTGATATGATTGCAAATTTTTGGTGTATTTATTTGTCTACATACTTGTAGTAATTTTTGGCGATGGTTAAATAGAAAAAGCTGAGCTGATTTTTTCCGTATTTTCACAAATACGAGTCAAGTCAGAAAACAACTTGGACCATGCAGCGCTTCTCACAAATTCCACAACATAGCATTGTTCCATACGTTTTTGACCTACATAAGTTTAAAGTTGAATCTCAATGTAATACATAGGCTTTGCTTTCTATGAATTGTATTTTTTATGAATATATTTGCACGATGATTACGAAAACAGACAACCTGGTACTTCCACACACAGCGATGTATTTCCCCGTTACTGGTTCACTTACAGTTTCAAAGTAATTTTAGGACGAAATAGTGTACAAGAGGCAGCTAAAATATCCAGATCACAGATTCTGTTCTTAAAACACAAATTGCTATTTACATACTATTGTTAAAGTTTCGAAACACAAGTTTGTATGTTTTTATCATTAAGGATAACATGTGGATATCGGGCAGTGATAGTTGCTAACTTACTCGGGAAAGGGTCAATCAGCAATCAAAACACCTGCCTGTGAATGTGCAAGAGTTTGTTTGGCAACGTAATTGACAACAAAACTAGGCCTAGCTACTGATGTCTTCAGGAATACATTTCGCTACAACACCAGAACCTGGCTAAAGCAAGGGGGCATCTCAAACAAGGCATTGTTCGGTCGATTTACCTCGAAAAATAAAATCACAGGGATAAGTCGTTTTCGCTTTCCTAACAGACGAAGGCGAAGTTTACATATTTTAGGCGACTTTGTCGCCCACTTCGCCTGGTAGCGTGACCCCTGGTAATTAGCAGTTAATCCATTCCTTGTGCTATAGTACTGTAATAATAATAAAACTGTTATTGAAGTATGTGTGATTTGTATAGGACACTACAGTATCAGTAGAGACTTTGTGAAATATTCCAGAAAAGAATAATGTAAAAATGAGTCTGCAGAATCGGTTTCTCCTTTTTGGAAAATGGATTTCTAATGAAAATGACATTGATGCCAACAAAAGTAAACATGAGTAGGTAAAATTTCCATTTGACTGTTGATATTTGAAGATGCTCTATATATTTTAGCATCATATATGTACCGGTACCATGATTAATTCATCTTTTCTATACAGCTTACATTGTATTCCACCTTTCCTTATCGACAATCCTTAAGGTATTTAGCACTGTTAGAAATTAACATTTGTATTCGGTTAGTTGCTTGTGATCAGTTCTCCATCACTACAACTAATGAGTTCTGGACTTTTCACTCCTGTATACCAGGCAAAATCTTAAAATTCTCCACTAAAGCTACTGTAAATTAGAGGTCTGATTATTAACTTTAGACATTCAGTTTTTGTTTTTACGACCTTTCATGCCTACTCAGAAGATAAATGAAATTAAGAAACACAAGTTGATGTGTGGTAAATAATGCAGTCAACTTTACTGAAAACGCTTTTCTGAGTAGAACTGTGTAACTCCCTATACTATACCCTGAGAGATTTCAGCACAAAAGATCAGCACAAAAAGATCTATGTTAAATTTTTAATTTCCAGAATCTTACAGCCCAATATTTCAAAATGGGGGTGGGGGGTGCTTTTCGGCAAGAGATCCTTTTTGAGGGATTTGCAAGATCCTGTTCATATTTATAAATCTATATTTACGATTTCCAACTAAATATTTTAATCTATTGGGGAGAGATTATAAGGAATCAAAAGATGGCAAACAGTGCAGAATTTTCATTAACAGTTCTGTATTAGGAGTTATTTAAGTTCCAAGTTGCCAGTCCATGAGTATTGTTCAGAGTTTTGTGAGGGTTGATATTTATTATTATTATTATTATTATTATTATTATTGTGTCAGAGTATAGAGTCAGAGTAATACAGTACCTTATTTCCTAGGGCAGAAGAATACATTACTGCCAGTGATGTTGACTCTTATCTGTTGGCGAATTCTTTGTTGCTGAAAGTCTATGCAGTTGAATTCAAATCATCCTAATAATACAACAGGACAGATCCTGAAGTGCATTATTTTTTATTTGTATGTGTGACTGCTGAGCGTTGATACATATTATTATTATTATTGTTATTATTATTGTGTCAGATTAACGCTGTGCCTTTTTTCCTAGGATATTAGAATATATAACTGCCAATGATGTCGACTTGCATCCATCAGCGTATTCTTCGTTACTGCAGGACTATGCAGTTGAATTTGAATAGTACCAATAATATACCAGGACAGATCATTAAATGCATTATCCATCAGCTTGGTAGTGTGAACAGATTATATACAAGAAGTACAGTATTAAAATGTGACTTTCTCAAATATTTTTTGAGAGGATTATGGCAGTTGGCTGACAGTTGGGTATCTGACAATAGTGCCAATACACAGTAGGTGATTAGCATACATGTATATGAATGAATATCATCAATGGATCAAGGGAAGTAAACTCTCAATGCGATGAGTAGTAAAGTTCAGAAAGTCTTACAATGCTTGTTGCTGACATTTCTTTTGGTTTGATTTCAGCATCAATACCATGCAAAATGAGATAATATTCTGCCTCCTCTTGCTAATATGAATAGCTATATGATACTTTGTGTAAGTGGAAGGTCCATAATGTAAACAGATTTATTTTTTTTTTTTAAATAGTCAAGATGAAACATGAGTAGGTTGACAAATTACAGTATATTTATTGAACTGCATACATAACTAATACATTACGCTATTCATTGGACTGCATACATACTGTCTACATATTACACTGTATTTATTGGACTGCATACATACTGTCTACATATTACACTGTATTTATTGGACTGCATATGATAGATGTCTGCCGTTAAGGCCAGGGTAGTATATATGTTCATTGCTAAAGTCTGGCATTAAGAGTAGACAAGCTGATATTTCAGGTGCTAAGGTCTGGCAGGTAAACCTATCTGGTTCTAGGTTCTGGCAGGTAAACCTATCTGGTTCTAAGGTCTGGCAGGTAAACCTATCTGGTTCTAGGTTCTGGCAGGTAAACCTATCTGGTTCTAGGTTCTGGTAAGAAAGTACTTCATAAGGCTTTAATTGTTAGATATTCTGGTTGCAAGGACTAGTGAGCTTATGGCATAGTCCTGGGTCATGTTTTTGACATGCATCAATATTTATTATTTTAAGCTTCTCAAAAACAGCTGTACCTATTGGAGCAAACTTCCTGGCAAGAAGACCAATTGTCGTGCCAATATGCCATGTAATATGGCAACAGTTAAATTAGTAAAATCACCTTTATAGTTTGGATTTTACATGATAACATTTGTCAGTTGTTATGCATTTGGTGATAACCTAATTATAACTAGTCAATTTAACTGGCTGTTTTCCTTCAGGACCAATGTGCTGATTTACATCTTGCTGTGGATCAACTTTAGTTTAAGGCGGTACTCTTAATTTACTACTCTAGCTTGTACATTCAAGTGGAACAACAGTCAAGAGAGTAGTAGCTATTATTAAATTTTAAGAAACCTTTATTTCTTTATTTCTTTAAATGCCAGGAAACTCTATTTATAAACATCTTAATATAAATCAGAGAGCTTGGTAACTAAATTGAAAGAGGTCTCTGATTTATTTGAAGACTTCTTTAATTTATCTATAGATTTCTGATCCAGTCCCAAACGAGAGATTATCTATTTCGATTAGACAGCTCTAGAATTTTAATGAACGATCTCTCATTCATTTTAGAGGTCTCCAATTGAATTAGAGAGATCAACAATTCATGTTAATCAAGAAATATTAACTGAGGTTAATAATTGATTTATAGAATTCTTTAATTGATCTGCATTGATCTTTGAAACTAGAGGGTTTGGAATTTAATTACCTATATGTAAATACATCTATCCATATATCAATGAGATAAATATTTTCATGATTAAAAATAAAATAACAATGAAAATAAATGAAATAAAGGATGCACACACACACACACACACACACACAAATTTAGTTTGCTGTAGCATGTTATATTTTCTAAACCTCGAGAAAGCTCATTGCAGTATGTGGATAGCAGTTGTAGAGTGAAACGTGAGAAAATAATTAACTTTGACAACTGTAATAAACCAACTTTCCTTGTTATTTTTGCTTTCATAGTATCAAATAAATTTATGGGGGGGGGATAAAAAAAATGTTTTATACTTATATATAAATTCTTACGATTCCTTTTGTCCTTTAGACCAGTTTTAGATGTAATATAATATGCTTTGCATTGTTGTTTATTTATTGCACAACTAATTCTCACTCATTCTCCCAGTGGTGAATCTTTAGACCAACTGTCCCCATTTTTCCCAGTGAAAATAGCACAATTTCATGAGATAAGCAGCATGAAATGCCCCGTGTTCAAAATAAAATTAAAGTCTTAGAAAGAATCTGTCTAGCTGCTTTCAATTACCATCTCACTTAGAAATGGATAGTTACAATTCAAATTTTTAAATGTAAATCGCTTTGGCTTCTTTTACCCAACATGTCTCATCTTATCATTTCAACAAATTATGATTTGTCATTCCCATCAACCATGTATCTTGCCAGTGTAAACAGGTGCGTTGTAAAATCACCGCTTGTATTTAACTGTATACTATTATCACCAGTACCATTGACTATTATTAACTACACCATGGTTGATAAGTTCTTCAAATGAAATAGATGTGAAAATCAGAACATATAATATTTGTCCAAAACTGTAGAAATCAGTCAAAATATTTTATCTCCGACACAATACACAGTTAACCAAATTTCATTACTATGAATAAAACCTTATATGATTGCGAGCATGGTCTTATATTAAGCACCTGGGTCTGTAGACTTCCACACAATAAATAATATGCTAATGTTTTAATTAATGAAAGTGTTAATCAATTTTCCCACGTTACCAGAAAAAGCGGATCTCGCGTAAAGCGGGTGACTAGTTTTATATACTTCTGGAATTCTATATCCAAGATTTATAATTGGCATAGGGAATATTTACTTTAAAATAATTTCTTTTGAAAAGTAGCATTGAATTGTTAGCTTCAGCCTTCATTATATACTGGCCATAGACCAGAGTAGCTGATGGTATGGTCTGCCGAATGTCATCCATCCGTCTGTATGCCATTGCCACTCCTCAAAAATTACTTGGGAAGGATTGTCTTGTTTTTAGTCAGCATCTTCTGTAATTATATGACTTTCACAAAGAGACATTTAGACCTAGATAATACTTAACGTGGCTAGTTTACAACTTTATAACATGTAGACCCCAACCGCTCAGGTGGCCTAGTGATTAGAGCGTCTGCCTCGGATGCGGGAGGTCGCGGGTTCGAATCCCAGCCGAGTCATACCAATGGCTTATAAAAATGGTACTAATAGCTGCCTCATTAGGCGCTCAGCATTAAGAGGTTAGTGTTAGGTCTGGTCGGACTGATGTTATGACAATGTGACTGGGTGGGACATGATGCTACATGTCCGCGTTATGATGTCCCAGTGCTAGACATCACTATAAACTGCCATACTGTAGACATCATAGTGATATGACTGAAATTTCTTTAAAGCTACGTTAAAAATCCAAATCACACACACACACACACACACACACACACACACACAAATTGTGTGTATAATGTCCAAGGAAGAGAACATATGGCAGTTTTAGGAGTGGGTGGCCCTTAGTTTTATATAATGTAAACACAAGTTGAAATCTTTAACTACGTCTTTATACACACGTTGTATTAATGCTGAAATGTGTTCTAGGGCATGTTGGACTCTGTATATAGCCTCAAATATGACCAATTGCATGGACTGAGACAGATGTGTTAACGATGACTCAGTTTCATTTAAGGTGATACATTTTGATTTTGCATTAATAGTAGGGAATAGGTGAAATATTTGTGATTGCCCAGTAATTTTTATTTGGGTAGTGTTGCAAATGTGGAATTAAGTCATCCTTCTGATGGCATGCTTCTAGTTGATGATGCACCTACATTTAATGGGTTTTTTAAATTGTGGCTAATATTTTCTATAATTTTATATGTATGAAGGGACGTGCACACAAACACCTTTCATAATGTTAGAAAAAATGTTCTGAAGAGAGAGAGAGAGAGAGAGAGAGAGAGAGAGAGCTAGGATTGTGCAGTGTATGAAATTATAATGAATAAAAACTGAGCTCTCTTGCATTTTAATTATTCATACTTTAGAATTAAATGTTTACTATTGTGACAAACGTTACAGTTTACATTAGCAAAGTATGGCAGGTTTTAGTTATCTCGATATAGAATTCGTCTTTAAAATATCATTGTCTTGTAATAATGACGCATGCAAAGGATAAAGGCAATGTATAGTTAACTAAAGAGAATGACAGTGTTTCATATTGCTGTACTATGGGAACATAACTCTTTCCAAAACAGAGCTCAAAAGACAATCACCATAAGAATATAATTTGTTATAGTATACTGGTGCACTAAATATCATAGGAACAATTTGTAAAAGTAAATCATTGTATAAATTTGAATTTAAACCAATATATTTTAAGTGCATGTATTATGAAACACTCGGCTCGTAAGAAAGTTATGCGTATTAAACAATGGTAAGTAGGAGGTATTTGTTACATCTGGTTGCAGTTCACAGATACTATACTGAATATTTATTTTTAAACAGACTTTTCTAACATGGCTAAGAATGAAGGGGAAACATACCCCAAACAACGTGTAATAAACAGTTGTACGAAGAATTAATCAACGTCAAGTGATTATAAGGATGTTCACAAATCTTCTGGTAATATTACTATGCAAAGTATTTTAATTTTACTTTTCTATAAATGCTAAGAATAAAGGGATAATGCACTCATAACGACTTGACCTAAACAGTTTTACTAAGAACTATTCAATGTCAAGCATCAGGGAATTCCACAAAACCATAAACAAGAGTAGGCATTGAACTATAAAAGCTGTGTCAACATGAAGTTCATATATGGCCATTGCCTTACAGTACAGTCTACAGTCGTGACAAAAGACATGCATGAAAACATTCCATCCACTACCTTCAATCAAGAGCAAAAGATCAAGCACACAATTTAAATTAAATATACATTACACCTTTATAGACTTATTCGTTGATGCTACAATCACATCATACTTTTGCAACCAGTATTTCTCTGTCTGCGTGGGTTCGAGTCTCGAATTCGGCCAATGTGGATATGTGAGAAAGCTTGCCAGTAGCTTCTCATGGGTCAGTGGTTCTTTCTGGGGTTTTCCCGGGTTCTTCCTCCACCAGTAATACTGACCGCCATGTATAGCCTATCATGTGCTGAAAACGGCGTTAAGCCCTACAACAACAACAACAACAACCAGTATTTCAGTTTAACATTGATTGCAACGAAATTTTGCATAAATTATAATCATTCAAAACTATGCCTATCAACAGATTATCATATTCCTGCAAATGTTTTTTTTTTTTTTATTATTACTTTCTTACAATAGATCCTGTTTTCTATGCGAGGTCAGATTGCAGTTGATACTTTGCATTAGTTTAACCACCTTGATAATACATTTGTATGTGTGTATGTCTACAGTGGAATGTTATTCTTTCTAAATTTATAGTTTGGAGCTGCAGTTTTCTTTATTTAATTTTTTTTAATTTGACTAATCTCATAAGATTATTTAATAAAATGTCTCTATGCGGTCAGTCAGTTTTCATTATTTGTATTCAGAACTAAATCTTTTTATTAGTGTGTTAATGTGTATTCAAAATGTCAAGCATATCATTTATTATTTTTGCTGGAATACAAATTTTCCTATACTTTATTATTTGTATCTTCAAAAGGTATACTTTTCCATGGATATCATAGAATGCCTGTCCAAAAACACACAATGTATCAAGGTCATGAAAATTAACACTCATAAGGAATACGTTTCCATGGACATCATAGAACGCTTGTTCAAAAACACACAATCAGTGTATCAAGGTCATGAACATTTACACTCATAAGAATAATTAAATTCACACTATTTAATATTGATATTATCACACTGATATTGATACTATCATACTATTTGATATTGATATTATCAGACTGTTTGATATTGATACTATCACACTATTTGATATTGATATTATCATACTATTTGGATTTGGAACTTTTATATAGTATGCATACTGGCATCACAGTTAGTCAACTAGTCATGTGGTTTTAAGCCGGATTGTCACGCAAATTTGTAATAGTATGGTTATCATGAAAACAAATATTTGCAAATTACTTTGCTCTCAAAGATTTCATATGTCTTATTTCATACTTTAGTTGGACTTTTGATACTGTGAATAACAACCTGTTTAAAGCAACATGTCTTGCAGTTTGAAAGAGATTGGAGTGAAACTTGGTTATAATACGGTCATAATTAAACTTGGTTATAATACGGTCATAATTTAACTTGGTTATGATACGGTCATAATTTGAAAATATCAAGAATCTTATATGAATGCCCGTCATCAATTACTGTTAAGGAAAAGGGTTGAATAATTTCTGTCTCTTGCGAGCATGGTCGAAATGAGCACAAATATGATCCAATTTATCGTAAAACAGTTCAGTCTTTATTTGACCACACCACATAATAGTGAATTGAAATGACTGAAACAATTGGATACACTGTTCGTTCCGCATTTCTTTTGCATGATGGTATAGCGTGTTACATACAGAAATAATGATGTGGGTAAATAACGCAGTAGTCAGCTTTTCGAAAACATTTATTAATCTAACATAGACAATAATTGTTTTGATAAGATATATCGTTACCATTGTGTCAGTTCCCTTTTGCGATTCCACAGAAAGACACAAATAGGCACAAAAAGAAATTGTGATTCACTTAGGACAGTAAAGATTTCAACTTATTCAACTTAGAATAATTATTTCCACATTTGAAGTGTTCACGTTTTGTACCTTGGGATGCAGCGAAGATTCACATGCCATGGTGCAGTCTGAAATGCACAAATGAAACTTAAAACGACAAAAAAAAAAAAAAAAATATTCACATAAAACAACTTTTTTCTAAAAATAAATTTCTTAACTTTTCATCCATAAAACATTTGGCTCAAGAATATCACTGACAATAAAGAATTAAACACATCTGATAAAGTTAATTTGATATGTGTCAGTTGTATAGGGACGCCATCCGCTCACCCATGTCTTAATAAGGGTTGGTTTGGTTTTGCTTTTGTGGGACTTATCTCCATTTTGCAGCTGATGATGGGCTATACATGATGGTCAGTATTTTTGGTGTAGGAAAAACGCGGAAAGAAACACTAACCCTCTGGAAGCTACTGTCAAGCTTTCTCACATACGCTAGTTGGTTGAGCCGAAACAAGAACCCACTCAGAGGTGAGATGTGTCATTCATCCGGGTGGGACATGATGTTGCATGTCTGCAGCATGATGCCACACAGATAGACATCACTATAAACTGCCACACTGCAGACATCGTAGCAATATGACTGAAAACATGTTTAAAGCTATATTTAAAATCCAACACGCACACACACACACACATAATAAGACTACGTACTGAGATAATTTTATTTGCTATTTAGAAGTACTTATCAGAAATGTATATCATTATCATTATTATTTTTGGCCACTGTAATTGTAATATATATATATATATATATATATATATATATATATATATATATATATAGTGTCTTTACATGTGCATACTTTATCAATATCAGGGTTTATTAGAATTGCTGTCTGATTTGCATCGGTAATTGTAGCAATTGGGTCTGTCAGCTTCCCATTGACTATTCCGTTTTTGATATTATATAGATACACAAGGTGACAATTTCTACTGATCCATAGTCTTTAATTATATATAACATTATGTTCTTCTTTCACTTTTATACAGTTATAACTTAAATTCTAGAACGAAACTTTCTTTTGTACAGCTAACCATTGTGACAAATAAAACATTGATATAAAGGGAATTCTATTTTTCGTCGCTATTTCCCATTATCAATGGAATCGATCGATCGATCGAGAGAGAGAGAGAGAGAGTCTCTATTAACATCCACTATTGAAAAGGCACTAATGGAACTGATACAAAACCGCATACTTACCTTCAATTTCCGACGCGTGCGAAAATTCGGCCATGTACGTCAAATTATTATAAAAGGTCGTGCAGTATCCATCCGAAAAAAAACTTTCATATTTTCCATACAAATGCAGTAACCTACAATTATAAAACGCGCCGCTCGGTCTATTTATATGGCTTGATACAGTCACGCAATTTCTTGAGAAAGAACGCAACAGCTCTGGATTGCGAACTGTTGCGTTATTCCAAGTTGGAGCCCAACAGTAACACGTGTTAAGGATATGAATCAAATAATGGAAAAGTACCGTTTCTCTAAATAGTTCAGCCAGGTAACATTTCGTTTGTAGCCGATTTGACAGCTTAGCAGACGAAACTGGAACCTTTCAAAATATTCTATTTCTGCATTGTCACCAGGACCTATATTGTATGTTGTCTCTCACGTGTTTCTATGTATCTTTCTTGCCAGAGGATAAGTAGGATACTGGTAGACGATTATTGGATAATTCGTCCCATGGAGAACTCACCCTGGGAGAACTCATCCCAGGTGTCAGGAGAAATCGCCCTATGCTGGTCGGAGAAGTCGCCCCACTGCGCCTTGAGAAGTCGCCCTAAGGATCATAGATAATAATTCTGAGATGTCGCCACATGGTGGTTTCCGCTTTATTTATTGTTGTTTCTCTTCAACTTAATAACTTATTAAATCTATACAATTTACCACTTTTCAACTTTTCCATTTGATCAACTCCGCTTCTGTACTTAACGAAATAAAAGTGTTCTCTGCCCCTTTTTGCTCTGCTCTTCAAATCATTAGATGCATTTTATTTGGAAAAATAGAGCGGATGTAAGCATGATGTGACGTTTGGAGTTTTCTGTATGAAAAGATTTCAGCCTAATAACCAAAGCAATCCTGAGATGACTTTATTGAATGGACCTCTATAACCCGAAATTGATTGAATTGGTGCTGAACGGAAATCAATAAACCAAAGTGTAGTTTTTCTCATCTCGCTAAATTTTGTGACGTCAGCTGTTTTTGTTGTTTTTGTTCCCAGTGTTTGGGGGTCTTCACTTTTGTAATGCGGGGTTTGTTCCCGTTTTTTATGTTGACTTGTTTCGTGACTGTGTTGTTTCTTGTTGTCGGTTCTGCATCTGTTTTCCCGTATTTTGTTGGTCGCCGGTTGGCTTCTTTACTTGTTGTTGTTTATTAGCTGTCTGCTTGGGATAAATTGTTAGTTCGCTTATGTGGTTTCCCCTTCTGCTCTTTCTTGTAATATCGGGCACTTTTTGTGTGAGTGTCCCACTTTCCCACAGTTTTTACACTTCCAATGGTAGATGCAACCTTTATACCATGTCTTTACGAGGAATCCAAGCAAGAAAAAGACTTTCCTCATGGTCCTGAGTTTTTCATTTTCAATCTCTAGAATTCTTATTCCGTTCAAATTGGGAAATCCCGGGGTGGGTGTCCAATCTTGCCTTCTAGAACTTGATTTGAAATTTCTTTTCGAATTTTTCCACTGTTGCTTCTAGAGGAATTCCTAGGAGTATGTCTGGTATATATTGTTCCTCTGTTCTTTTTTTAAAACAAATTTCCGGAGAATTGGTGATGGTTCTTTAATATTGACAATCTGCCCTCCTATTTGCATATTCCCATAGGGTACTATCGGTTAGTTCCCATTTGGTCTTAGAATGTAGGCCTTATCTCTCTTTCTATTCAGCGCTTTGGCTTGTTTATTGAAATCTGGGTTACTTACTCCTAAAGCAACCAAAACCGTTGTCATTAATGGTCTCTTTTCTACAGGTACATGTATATCCTTCACGTCAATTTACTGTGTTCCTTTTTTTTGTAACAACATTCTAGAAATGCTCCTCTTCTGTCTCAATTCTCTTTGTATCGAAGTATTTCTCCAATTCCGAGAGTTCTCTAATGTGTGTCATTCCTGAATTTTTTCGAGCAACACATGAATATAGTTCACTTTTTTCCTTGTTCTTGTAGATTTGTAATTTTGTAATTCTATATTTTATATGTAATTTTGTATTCGTTAATCACCGCATTTGCACAAAGTTAAAACAAACTTGTAATTTGTTATTCCAGTCTTGTGTTAAAATCCTGTGGACTTTTCGGGTGGTTTGTTTCGTGTGTGCCATTGCAGATGACTTTACTTATCAAAAATGAGTATCAGAAAGATCGTGGAGATTTGCTAACCATTGACGAATATTACTTGAACTCAGTAAAAAGCATCATTGACGCCTACTCAGGAAATGTGGTCGCTACTGAGTTCAACATCATGGCTGATGCGCAGAATTCGGACGGTTTCTGAAAGCTGAATTGCACTACGCCCGTCATTGAGTTTATTTGTTCTTGTTTGTCAGTGTTCTTAATTTTATTATTTCTCAATAAAATTAACTGTTTAAAGTTTGCACAAAATTGAACGAGAAGTTTTAAAAAATATTTTCACTACTAAACTGCCAATGCAAAATAAACGGGATTACGTTATTTCATTATATATAACAATCACATTATCACGCGTACTAACGGGATTTTGTTGCCTTTAATGCATGTTTAAACTGCTCGACCTACTTGGGACATAATGAGAAGATCATCGTTAGAAACAAATTTAAGTGTCACATTTAAATCCTGGACTAAACTGAATAATATTTCACATGGTCCGAATCAGCTTGGAAGTTGGGCCGAATCAGCCAGTTATTTGTACAGAATCAGCCTGGTCCAAGTTTAAGAGTAAATACCACATTAATGAATAATGTTTAGTATAATACATATATCACTCAAGAAAGTTAACAGCAACATTTGTTTAAAAATTTGTATCGTGGTGTTTCGGTATGTGTTGTTGTTGTTGTTGTTGTTGTAGGGTTTAACGCCATTTTTCAGCACAAGATAGGCTATACATGGCGGCCAGTATTAATGGTGGAGGAAGAACCCGGAAAAACCACGGAAAGAACCACCGACCCACGAGGAGCTACTGGCAAGCTTTCTCACATATCGGTATGTGTTGTTATTAGAAATCTAACGAGTTTATATGACCACACAGAGTTTCAATTATAAGTGTTATATTTTTCTGTTATCGACATTACACAAACAAGATGAATGCAGCGGAATGGGAAGGAAGGGTTTATTATACAACGAGTGGAAAACAGTATGGAACATAAGTGTGGAAGAAAAATGCATAGTCATCCGATGGAGTTGCATACAAAATCAAAGGTGCATAATAAATTGATGTTGGATGCATTGAATGACAAGGCGTAAACGTGTCTTTAATGGTGTTTCATTTAGTAGATACTTTCTTACTTTGAAAAGATGGAGAAAAAAAAAAAAAAAGAGTAAAAAAATGAGGATTGCTCCAGTACTCATGTCGGTATAATTCTACAAGATAAATATCAGAGTTCAATAACGATATAAAGTAAGGATTTCAAAACGAATACTTTTTGCTACCAGTAATGAAACAGTTTTGCCATATAAATGTCAGAGACAAGCAATGATGGAAAACAACGGTAATAGTTCCCATACTTCACTACCAAGCGTATGATCGTCTAAGAGAATGAAAAAAAAAAAAAAAAAAAAAAAAAAAAACAAAAACAAAATTTATTTTGGATATGCACTAAACATCTTTAATCAAGCAAAAGGTATTCAACGATCTATTTGACAATCTGAACCCTCTACTCACTCAAAAATGACTGTGACTCCATAATGGTACGTTTGATAAAATTAATTACATTCAGGGCCGTAGAGAGCGATCACGGGCCCTGGGGTAAGATACACCCAGATCTCTCCTCGTTCTTGTTCAAGCAAAATTTATCTTTTATAAAATTAACAAGCGTTGTTTGGCCCGGGCTCCCTTACGGGTTCGGGCCCCGGGGGAATATATTCCTGGTTGCCCTCCGTTAGCCCAGATTACATTCATTTGACTATTGGTGAATTTGAACCAGTTGCACACGGGACTTAAAGATTTTGTCAAAATGGGTTAAGAACAAAAATGTTTATATCAGATTTAAAAACAATGACGACTCGTGCATTTTGTATGCAATTGAATCAATTCTAAATAATGCCGTAAACGAACCTCTGATACCAGCTATATTAATTGTTAAACAAGTGCTCATGCTCTTTTCGTAGATTTCCGATGAAACTATAAAATAATCTGTTATATGATGTAACAGCCAGTGAGAATCCGGTGCTAAATCGATTGAAATTTTTTTAACTTTAATATCATACCACATTAGAAGGCGTATCCACTGCTGTGCAATACACAAACGAAGATGTAACTGTTGATCACCATACAAATATGATTTGAATTGTACAACATTTTTCGCATGCGCTGAAATGGAACACCAGATGATACGCATTAGTGACAGGGCATTCAAATGTGAATTTTGTGGGAAATTGTTTAGAACGCGGCCTAACTTGACCAAACACTTGAGGATACACACTGGTGAAAAACCATACAAATGTAGCGTGTGTGATAAACGGTTTACAGAGAAATCTGGGGTGAACAGTCACATGAAAATACATACTGGTGACAAGCCGTTTGAGTGTGAAATTTGTGGTAAATCGTTTGGCATGAACTCCTCTTTAACTATACACATTAGAACACATACTGATGACAATCCATACACATGTAAAGTATGTGGCAAAATGTTTCGCCATAGCTCCGCTTTGTCTACACATTTATGGATACACACTGGTGACAAACCATACAAATGTGAAGTGTGTGGGAAGTCGTTTAGCGTCAACTTGAGATTGAAAAATCACATGCGGATGCATACTGGTGACAAACCATTAAAATGTGAAAACTGTGGTAAATTGTTTAGCGTTAATTCCTATCTGACTCGACACTCTAAGACACATACTGGTAATAAACCACACACATGTAAAATTTGTGGCAAAGCGTATACACAGAACGCTAATTTGTCGAAGCATTTGAAGAAACACACAGGTGATAAAACCACACAAATGTAGAATTTGTGGTAAATCATTTAACAAGAACTATATTTTTGCAGAATCACATGAATGAAAATGCTGGTGACAAACCATATATATCTGGAATATGTGGAAATTTGTTTAGCCAGAGGTTGGATTTGCTAAGGCTCTTGATGATACACACCTGTGACAAAACATAAAGATGTGAAATGTGTGGTTAAAAATTCTTTTACATGAGAACATTATTGAAAAATTTTATGACAGTATAACAGTATACAAGCCATTCAATTGCAAACTATATGGAAATAGCTGAGAACTGGGAATAAACTATTCAAATGTGATTTTTATGGATAACTGTTTGGCAACAACTATAACTTATTGATAATCCATTTTAAGACACATTATTGTGATAGTTACCATTAAAAATGTGAAATATGTAGTAGCCTGTCTACCCTGAACTTAAAGTTTGATGAAATACATGGAGATACATACTGGTACAAGCATTAAATATAAAGGAAATAGTTTTCCATAAACTGGAAGTTACCAATAACCACAAATATGTGTGCAGGTTACAAACCATGCAAATGGGAAATAAATGGGAAATTGCATAAGAATGTGGAATGCTTCATTTTTTGTACAGTGAATGAATGTTTAACAGATGAAAATAATTTTGTGTGCAAGATATGATCATAAATTTGACTGACATGAATATGTAGACATTTTCCACCTCAATTTAAGGAGGTGTCACCCCCCAAAGCCCTGGATGATAAAACTATTATATATTGACCATAAAACTCAGTCAGGTAATATGCGGCTAATGCCATGTGTTGATGATATTCAAACACAGGTTTTGGAGGTAAAAAGTGGAAGCCATTGAAGGAAGGACATCTGTTACAAGGATAAAAACTTTAATTGTTAGGGTTTGTTTTTATACGCTAAGTTTATTTAACTATGGTAGGATAAATATTTATGTTGACTTTGAATATGCTATCAGTACTCCAATTTAAGATAAATACACAAAAGTCACAACAGTGTTGTGTATACTGCCCTTCAGAATTTGTATTTAAGTCTAGCTTTTCGTTTATGTAAAATTTTCATTATTTAAATCCAAGTTATAACACAGTGTGTTTTAAAAATAAGAATACTAATGTATTCCTTAATTTAAGAGAGCCATGGTACAGTGTGTTTTAACAAATCAGAATTCTAATATATCCCTTAATTTAAGAGAGCCATAGTAAAGAAATTATCCTTTCAGATGGAAAAAAAAAATCCAGTAAAGTCATTGAAATGCTTTTAAAGAGACACATCTTTAATTAAATTTAGAAAGCCACAGGTCTGAAGAAATTTATGGTACAGCATTCCAAATATAAATATATAGACGGGTGCCATGCCATGCCCTCAAATGCCTGCCACTCTGCCCCCATCTGAATGTCTGTTTTTTCAGTTTTTTTCATGAAATTCAAAACATGTATCAGCTTCTTTAAAACACTATAAAGTTGTGTTCCATATGACTCACTGCTTAAGAAAGATTTAATATTTGTTTTAATTTGGATCACTTAATTTTAATGCAAACCACATTTGCATTGGATTAGTGCAAGTGGCAGTGCGGCTCTCACCTGAGTTCAAATCCATTCAGTTGGAAAGCATCTATCTTATTGAAGTTCACTAATTCCAAATGTATTTCACTTGTTCTTTTGGAAATATTAAATAATAGTCATCAAAGCTAAAATATTTTCAAGCATATTTAAGATTTTTTGTGAAAACTTAAATTCAGCTTTAAACCATATCATAGCACAATGATAGTTCAAGAGATGAATGCTTATCTCACTTGGAAAGTCAAAGTTGCAAATAATTACCTTTCCACTTAGCCTCTTTTAGCAAAAAGAGCTTCTTATTAATTCAGTTGTTATGTATATTTAATTTGTATTGTTTCTTGACTTTTTTGAATGATTATGTTATGTACATGTATATCTGTATTTTGTGCTTGATCTTTGTCACAAAACAAGTTAATCTTGTACCTGACCAGTGACATTTATTTTGTAAACAACATAATACGTAGCTAATATATTTTCATGATTGTGGATTAAATATTCAGATATTATTAAATGTAAACATGTTTTTACTTCAATTTGGGTTGAAAATACGGTCTTAGACCATTCCAGAATGGAAAATTTTCCATTATATTGACTAGAGTATTTCCAGAAAATGGTAAATGTGACCAGGGTCAAGTAGAGGTGTATATAATGTTGTTTACCAGGGAATTGTTCATTCATGCTGTAACATCCAAGTCAGAGTCATATTGTTGTGGTCAGTTTTTAATTTGGATTGGTTTATTTATTTAAATTAGTGCTTACTGGGATTACAATGTGCTCAATGATATTCTTGGACTATAACATTAATTTGGAATTTAAGTTAATTCAGACAAGGACATTTTGGATTATAGTATTTGTGATACATCAAAATACTTAACAGGTTACCACATTCCAGGCCATTGACACAGTAGCAAATTCGAGACTACAGGATAATCAACACATTCAGTATTCAAAATTAGTTGGCACACTACTGGAATTCAATTGGAACTTGATACATTTGGATTTGTGATAGAACTTTAGGACTATTTGGGATTTAGTTTGCAACACTGTACATTAACAAAAATATATTTTCTCTTTATATTCTTGGACAATAAATTGCTTGTTGAATTTTACAAAACTTGTTGGTTTTTGATTTTTTCTTTTATTTAGTTTAAGACAATAAAATAGTAACAGAAGATCAGACTTTTCAGGATATGAATTTCTCTAAAATATTTTAGAAAACGTTTTTGTTTTTGAGATTTAAATTCACTTTGTTTTTTACTTTTCCTAGTCCCAGGTTTAATTTCACATATTTGAGAAATCTAAAGTGAAATCAACAAGCTTTCACAATGTCATCTGAAGTGGAGAACTTTTAAATCTTTCCCAGGAAGGTTTATAGTCATTGAAAAAGGATGAATTGCTCCAGCTTGCCAGACAATATGATCTTTCTGAGGTGAAGGCTTCTTTAACGAAGGAAGACATGCAAAACATTTTGGTCCAGTATTCAGTTTAAAAGAACTATCTGGGTAAAAGAGCTTTCAAAATGCAATTGCAGAAAGAAGATAAAGAAATGCAATTACAGATAAAAGAAAGAACCGCAGTCGCAGGATGACGAAAGAGAGGCAAATGCAGATTCAAATGAAATAAGAAGAGATGGAAATGCAATTTAGACTAAAAAATTAGAAATGCCGAGTGGAAAGCACCCCCTCCATTTACAAGCAAGTTCGGGTTTTGATATTACTAGAAATAGTAGCTCAGTAACCCCTTTTAATAAAAAAGACATATTTTCCTTATTCTGAAAAAACAACTGCTGAAATTTTGTAGTGGCCAAGAGAACATGGGGCAATGTTATTACAAAGTGTTCATATTGGTAAAGATCGGGAAGTATACATTGCACTGACAGTACAACAAAGTGCTGATTATGATGTGGTTAAGGAATGTGTCTTGAAAGGTTATGAGATGGTACCTGAGGAAAACTGACAGAGGTTTAGGCACTGTAAATAAGGAAACTGGACAGACCCATGTCGAATTTGCAAGTGAAGAAGAAAAATTACTTGATAGGCGGTACTCAGCCAAGAAGGTTGGTCATCAATACGATATCCTCAGCCAGCTCATTAGTTAAGAAGTTCAAGAATTGCGTCTATAGTGACGTTAAAACCTACCTTGATGTGCAAAAGGTGGAAACTTTAGAAAGTGCTGCTCGTACTGCTGGTGATTATTCTCTTGTTAATAAGTCTTCCTCTCAACAGTTTTTTTTTTTCATACGAACACTTCAAAATCTCAGCCTGGAGCAACATTTAGAATGAAATGTTTGAGAAAACTGATCAGAAATTCCCATCTCTTCCTACGTGCACTTATTGCAAGAAGAGAGGGCAAGTCACTTCTGATTGCTACATATTGAAATATAACAACAGAATCAAGACAGAGTTATTCGAAATGATCTTATGTCTGAAAGGTCATGGTCATGTATTGAATATAATGCATTCGTTGGGTCACACAAACTCCAGTCAGATATAATCATAGAGAATTATGAACCATTCCTGTCAAAAGATTCTATATCACTTATTGGTTATTCTGCCAAGTCTATCGCTATTAAAGTTTTAATGGACACAGGAGCTTCTCGGAGCTTTTTTATTATTTGGTAGTTTGACTTTTCCTCAGAAGTCTTCTATTGAATATTTTCTTATTCAGGGAGCAGAGTGCAGCTTTGTTAATTGTTCCGTACATTGTGCAACTTTGTTATCAGACTTAGTCTCAGGACCCATGACTGTTGGAATAGTGTCATCTTGTTCCCTCGAGGGTATTCATTTAATACTAGACAGTGACTTCGCTGTAGATATGGTTGTGGTTAATCCACTTGTGACTGACAGGCCTTGTTTAGATCAGAAAGTGGAATTGATTGAAAACTAATGCCCAAACTTATACTCAGCTTGTGCAGTTACAAGAGCTATGAAAAAACGAGCTCGTGAGAATGACGTTGATCAGAAAATTATTCCTTTTTCTGTCACATTTTTTGGTCAGGCTTTTGATGAGATCGCTTTTGCGCCTCGTATTAATCAGTAAAGAGGTATTAATCACTGATCGTATTTTTACTACAGTAAAACCTGTTATGAGAGGCCGCCCCTTCTGCCAACAAAAAGCGATCTCTCAAGACAGGTGGTCTCTCATAGCAGGCTTGTACAAAAAGACCAGTTTCCAAGGTCCAGTTTCAGAACAATTTCAAAAAAAATAACCACAATCACTGTACATATATTCTATTCTTTATTAATATTTCTTGCTAAAATATTGTATGCATTCATCTAAAAACAAAATTATATAGCAATAAAGATACACTTCTGTCATTAAACATGAAATCACATTTACATTTGAAGATTAGATATTTTAGCATATGAAATCGTTTCTGAATTACTTCTTTTTCTTTATAACAACCTAAATTTGTTTTGCCAACGTTTAAACCGCTTTTTTGCGAGTGGTCTGCTCTTTTTAACTTCTTTTAGTTGCAATAATTATTTTCTCCAGCCTTAAAATTTGTCTCTTTTTAGTTGGAGGTTCGTCCATTGTCATTAAAGTTCTAGGTGTTAAAATTATTAGTGCTCAGTTGTAATATCGAACGTAAAGACGGTTTTGGCTGGGCTGTGGGAAAATATGAAAAATCGATACATGTGCATTGCATATCTAACAATTAATGAAATAAAAAGAAACAATTATCTCATCCAGAAACAGAACCATTTACTCAGAGACAATAGTCAACGGCTTCATTCAAAGATGACATACTAAGATTAACTCTATAAACAAAGTGTGTAACCCGGTCGCACCAACTTGAATAGATGACAGCTTTTTGATTGGGCTGTAATCACTTAACATGGGGGGGGGGGGACAGCAAACATCACAAGTCTTGAACACTATCAATCGAATCCCACAAACGATTCTCTCTTGCTGGTTTAATAGCCAATGACCTTATTCACCTCTGGCAATATGGATTAACTCTAAAGACAAACAATATGCACGACCACTACGTCAACTTTGGCACTACAACGGCAATTCATGACATGTATATTAGCCTGGTTTACAGACTGTAGCATCCATCACTGGTAGCAACAATCCTTCCTTTTCTATAACATTCCTTTTATGCTTGTTTTTGATCAGAACAATTGTTACTAATCAAGCGGTCGTTGTAACAATTGATTACATATAGGTCAGTGGTGTCCGTCTGTTCTCGCGATACGGTTGTTCACATGGATGTCGGGTCCTGCGATTAAGGCCGGGAAGCAGGCTAAGTGAGGGAATAATTAGTCTGGTTCCCTGCTTTGTATGCTTCCTGCGTTGCTCACCCCTATATGAATAGCGGAGAACAACGCAGGGAACATACGAAGCAGGGAATCAGACTAGGAAATAATCTACATATAATTTAGTCTGGTTTACTACAGTAGCTATAAAACACTATAATCATAGCTAAATATTCAGTCATCGGTAGCCAGCCTATTTTTAATTTTGTTTTTTGTTTTTATTTAGAACGGTATGAGCAGTCGTTCTTACAAGGATTAAATAAAGGTCGGTGGAGTTTATCCTCGTTTTTGCAATGCAGTCGTTCATAGCAGTGTCGAAATGCATATTTTGCCAAGACATCGCGGACGCTGGTCTCGTTTAGTAGGTGGTCGCTCATAACAGAGCGTTTATATAATAAAATCGATCCGAGCATTACGATTGTAGTCAGAAATGACAGGTGGTCGCTCATAGCAGAGGTCGCTTATGACAGTTTTTACTGTACTAGTAGCAGGTTGACAAAAGACAATCACTAATTGTATTAATCACAGTGATCGTATATTTACTCCTAATAGTAGGTTGACAAAAGACAATCACTAATTGTCGAACAGGAACAATATTCTGATATCTCTTTTTTTTGTTTCAGAGGGCAATTAAAAAACTGAAGCCACACAACTACCTATATTTATGTTGTTAAAAATGGAGACCTTATAAAAGAAATGGAAATCACTTGGGGTACCTTCTAGTGATAGGTGGTCACTGAGTTACCAAATTATCCATAAATCGTATGGACAGGAAATATTTAGTCTAGCCCATGAAACGTATTTGGTTGGTCTTTTAGGGGTCAATTAGACTTGTAACAAGATCTTGAATCATTTTTATTGGCCAGAAATTTAAAGTGATGCTTGTAGTTACTGTTGATTTTATCATATTTGTCAAATGGTATGAATATAAAAGATACATAAAACTCAACGGCAACTTATTCCTATACTTGACCAATCATTTAGTCTATGGACCCGTGACAGTGCTAATTCTGCTCACGGAAAGGACCAAGGAAACTTCAGTATTCATAAATCCAGATGGACTTTATCAATATAAAGTGATGCCGTTTGTCATGAAAGGTTCGTCTTATTCTTTCCTGTCTTTAAAGCACATGATTACTTCAGGTCTAGATAATTAAGACGCTTACATCGATGTCATTTGCAGTGACAGTTGGAAAGATCGCTTGGAAATCATTCGTAAATTATTTGATAGGCTCAGTGATGCAAATTTGACAATTAAGTTAGGCGAAAATGAGTTTTGCCGTGCTTGTGTTACATTTTTATAACATATCTTGGGACACGGTCAAGTTAAAATTACAGAAGTTAAGGTCAAAACTATTCTTTGAATTCTCTGCGCCTATTTGTAAAAAGGAGTTGATGCGATTTTTAGATTTGGCTGTATATTATCGGCAATTTTGCTCCAATGTTTCCATGATGTTGGGCTTGGTGGAGTGTTGATCCAAGAATAAAAAAATGGTGTTGGTCATCCAATTTGCTATTTTCCTAAAATATTAATCAAGCACCAGAGACATTATTCCAAATCAAGAAGAAATGTCTGGCTTTGATGTTGGCTTTGCAACAGTTTGAATTGTATATTATTTCACTCGTCTCCGATGATTGCATTTAGTGATTATAACCCCTTTCATTGGTAAGAAGAACAACAAAAAGGAAAGATTATTAAGGTGGAGTTGTATGTTGCTGGAATACAATATTGAGATGGACAAAATAATATAATTGCAGATGAATTTTCACGTGTATAGAATTATTATAATGCTTCATTTTGTCATTCATAATACTTCATTTTAATGTAATTTGTAATCAAGGATATTTGATTAATAGTTAAAAGAAAGCTTTCTCTATAAATTTGTCTTTCTCTTTATGAGACGAGGTGTGATTATATTTAATTTGTATATTTTGTAGGCTTATTCAATGATTGCGTTATTTATATGTGTATTTTGTACTTGACCTTTGTCCGAAATAAAATTAATGGTATACCTAACCAGTGACATGTATTTTGTAAACAACATAGCTAAAGTCTCAAAGATTGTGGATACATATTCAGATCCTGATTCCTTCAATCTGAGTTAAAGAGAAGTCTTGTTTCTGATCTTATAAACTTTCAGAATGAAAATTTCTCATTAATTTGACAGTATTTCCAGAAAATGGTAATTGCTATCAAGGTCAGGTAGAGGGGTATATAATCTTGTTTAGACAGTTAGTTATTTAATCCTCTTCACGCGGAGTAGCGGGTAAGGCCTCAACCAGAGCTCGCCACCGTGGTCTGTCTAATGCACATCTCTCCAGATGTTCCCAGGTCCACATTTTTCCTTCATCTCCTTCTCTGTTGTCCTCCTCCAGGTCTCTTTTTGTCTGTCTCACTTTCGTCGGCCGCCTGGGGTCCAGCTGAGGGCGACTGTATGTAGGGATGTGGGTGGCATTCGGTGCACCCCCATCTGCGCATGTGGACTTCTTGGGTAATGGGTTTGCTTTCAGTTCTTATATGCAGTTAGGTGTTTGCGATGGTGTGGGGCCAAAGATGTTGAACATTCTACACATACATCTGTTCTGGAACACTTATAACTTATGGCAAAATTTCCATTTTCAAAGATTCCGCTCCATATAGTAGGGTACTCAGAACATTTCTTTTGAAAAGCTTGATCTTAGTTTTCGTGTTGATGCTTCTGGCCTTCCAAGTACTCCTGAGTGCTACAAATGCTTGCCTGGTCATGGCAATGTTTGCACGTTTTTCTTCTTCTGCATCTCCGCTGGTTGTTATTGTAGAGCCGACATAGGTGAAGTTTTCTACTTGTTCAACCTCCTCTTCATTTAGCTCGAGGTGCTCTATTATTTTATTATTCATCCTCGTGTGATTGGTCTTCCTGGAGCTGCTATGTAGTCCAAATTTGCTTGCTATGTATTACAAGTCAGCGTTCTTGATTTGCATGTTCTGGTGTCTTTATGAGAACAGCACAATGTCATCAGTAAAGTCCAGATCCTCCAGGAGGAGGGTAAGGGTCCACCGAATCCATCTTCTCTCCTGACGGACCACATCCATTATGGTCCAGTCGATCTCAATTATGAGCAAAAGAGGAGACATGATACATACCTGTTTCACTCTGTTGCCACCTCAAAGACCTCAGTCAGACCTCAGTTTATTATTGCAGAGTACTTATCTTGAGAACTCGCTTTTCAGCAGCTTTATTATGTTTACAATTTTCTGTGTAGCTCCGTAATATTGCAATATTTTCCACAAGGATTCCTTAAGGATGATGTTCAAAGCTTTTTCCAAGTCAGTAATATTGGCATCTAAAGGTGCATTCCATTGCTGGTTTTGTTCCGAGATCTGTCACCTGTCTCAGTACAGATACATGGTATGAGCATGAGTGTCCAGGTTGAATGCCAGCCTGTTCTTGCCAGATGTACTTCTCCAGTACGTCTCGCATTCTTCTGTGGATGATCTTGTTGAAGACCCTCGTGGTGAGAGAAAGCAGAGTGATGTCTCACCAGATTTTTTGTAGGCTGACAAATCTCCATTATTGGGTAGTTAAATAACGAGCCCAGTTTTCGATGCTCCTGGAGCTGATTCATTCTCCCCTATGTCCTTGAAGATTTTTGTCAGCAATCGTGGTTGTTCTTTCTTATCGGCTATTGGCATTTCTGCGGTCACCTCATCGAAACCTGGTACCTTGTTACTCTTCATTGTAGGGACTGCTGTTTTGACTTGTTCTGATGTTGGTGGCTCTGTAGAGATATCAGTCTTCTTATGCTGGCATCTCTGCTACCTCAGGGGGTTCTGATCTATTTAGATTCATCTGAAAATGTTCTTTCCATTGTGCTATCTTGCCACTTAATTAGATATGATTATGCCTCCTTGACTTTCATGGGCAGATCACAGTTGCTGAACCCTCCATTGAGCATCTTGCTGATTTTCTGTATAATGTCATCATGTCTTGTATACCAGCTGCATGTTCTACCTTTTGTGATAGTCTTTCTACATAGGCATTACTGTCTGCTTTTGCCGTTTTTGTCACCTCACTGTTCAGTTCTTTTTGTATCCTCCTTCCAGTTGATCTTTGATTCTCTGTGACCTGGTTAAGCTGATATTCGGCTTAATGTCTTTCCTCTCAGCTATCTTCTGCCAGATTTCTGTCTGAATCCACTCTTCTTTCTTTTTTTTTTCTTCTTCTAAATCCAAGAACTGTCTCACCAGCTTCTATGAAGACTTGATTGTTTTTATCAATGTCTATCTACTGCTATTCACCAAGTAACTGAGAGCGGTTACAGAGTTCTTGCCTGAAACACTGCCTCATCGCTTCGTCTTTTTGTCTAGCAAGGCCAGTCTGTCTTCCCCTCTCCTGATCTTACGTAGTTTCAGGTTGATGCATCTTATCAACACGTTGTGATCGCTTGCTACATCAGTGCCTCTGTATACACTGACGTTCTGTAGAGATCTTCGCCGTGATCATGTTCACCATATAATTATTCATTCTTGCTGTAACATCCGAAACAGTGTCGATATTATTGTTCTGTTCTATTTTTAATTTCGGTTGAATTTTATATTCAAAGTAATGTTAACGGGAATTACAAAGTGCTCAATAATATTCGTGGACTAAAACGTTAATTCTTTTACAGTCAATTCATTAATTCAGAAAAGGACATTATGGATTATATTATTGAGATACATAAAAAGACTGTTAGCACACATCACTACATTCCATGTCATTGGCAAAAAATACAGGTACATCAAGATATTCAATTTTGGAATTTATTAGCTACACTACTGGTATTCAACTGGAACTTCAAACATTTGGACTTATGATGGAACCTTTCGGACTGTTTGGGATTTAGTTCACAATTCTCTAAGTTCTGTTAAACGTTTCTCTCTGAATTATAGGGAAATTAATTATTTGTTGAATTTTACAAAACTTGGTGGATTTTGCTCTTGTTGTTGTTGTTATAGGGTTTAAAGCCATATTTCAGCACAAGATAGGCTATACATGGCGGCCAATATATATGGTGGAGGAAGAAACAGGGAAAACCCCAGAAAGAACCAACGACCCACGAGAAGCTACTGGCAAGCTTTCTCACATACCCACATTGGCCGAACCCGAGATTCGAACTCACTCAGAGGTGAGATGGCAGTGATCTGTAACGGTGAGCACTTTAGACCACTCGGCCATTAGGAGCCCTTAAACATACCGTAATGTGTAGAAGGTATGTATGCACTCCAATATATACAGTGCGTTATGTAGAAGGTACGCATGCGCTATGTGACTCTCATTCATTTGCCATATATATTTGAAAAAAATATTTTAGAAAGTCAAATTTTTATAATTCATTTCCTGGTGTTACGATTCTTTGGGCATAAACAAAGTAACAAAAAGAAGCAAAACCAACATGTTTTCTTAAACTTAAAAAATAATCTATCAAAGTTAAAAATGAAAATGGGAGAGGAACTTAAAATAGTATGAAGTGATTCCAAAATAATCCTAAAATGTTCTATTCAAGTCCAAAATAATCGAATGTTCCAAATGAATTTCAAATCCTCGAATGAAGGCAACACAATGGAATTATCCAGAACTCCAGTGAATAATTCACAATAGTTCCACAATAATGTTCCAATCCAATTAGCACCTTATGATTCCGATAAATAATTCTAACAAATCTCTCCTCTGAAATTATCTCAACACAACATTAAATACAACTTTAGACTGAACATATGAAATAAGAATCCCAGAAATGAATGAATTCAAACAGTAATAAATCGGATTGCTCGGTTCTTTCCTTATATACTCCATTAAGAGTCTATTCCAATTACACACACACACACACACACACACACACACACACACACACACGTGTGTGTATATATATATATATATATATATA
>JAECUM010023243.1:0-11881 GCA_016617855.1 Megalonaias nervosa | reverse complement strand
CCACGGATTCATTTTATATAAATAAAGAACACGTAGATTTATTAAAACCATTTCTCAAAGGCGATGAATGGGGATCATGGAGAATTAAGAAAGAAAATATTCTTGGTTATACTGAATCTGCAGACGTTGAAATCAAGGAAATATATTACAAGAATAACAATCAAATATCAAAATCATCAGCACCATCTGTGCTCGATCCTGTAGCCAGACATAAAACTATTTATCTTAATGGGTGTGGAGGTTCTGGTAAAACAACACGTGTGATTGAATTATTTCTGAACAACTGTTCAGGGAATTTAGATGTAATTGTGCTGACGCCCACACACAGGCTCGCCAGAGAAATGAATGAACGAGGAATAAAATCTCAAACTTATCATCGTTTTTTTCAGATGGTGCGGAGACGCATGGACTCCATCACGAATGGGTGAAAAATATATTCCAAAGATTATCATCTGGGATGAAATTTGTACGGTGTCGTTGGAAGTATTAAAAATGTTTCTTGATTGGCTGTTATTGAAGAATACTGCTTTGATAATATGCGGTGATCATGGTCAACCGCCACCTTTTGTTAGACAGTCTCCACATGAGTGGTTAAAAACATTTGTAGATTATTATGAAGAAATAACTGATGATCACAGAGCTATTGATGAACCACTGAAAGAATTTAAAAGATTAATCAGAATGCAGCCAGATAAAATACAGTGCGAAGTAATGCGTGGAGTAATTCCAGAGACTATTATGAGTGATTTTTGGAATTTATGGAAACCTACTGATTTGATAGTTGCAAGTAGAAAGATAGTCAGAGATAAACTTCAAGAGAGATTATTAATATTACATAAAGAAAAGTTTTCAAATCTACCTGTACCATTATGTTATCGCCCAGCAGATACAAGGCTGCAGAATATTGAAGTTGAAATTCCAGGACGAGACACTGAAAGTGTCCAGAAACAAAATGTTGTATTAAATGATATTGTTTTAGTTCCTGTTGACGTCGTTGAGAGCGCGTTGGCGCCTGACGGTGTCAGGGATAAATCTTCATGGACGTTAGGATACGCTATAACGATTCATTCATCACAAGGATTAACTATTTCTGATACAAATATTTGGATTATTGATGATCGGATCGAATGGTCAAACTTAGTTTATCTCGCGGTGTCTCGAGGCAGAAGAATATCTCAGCTGCACAGGGTTGTCATAGACAATGATAATGTAATCATTGACGATGTCAAGGACGAAGTTGGCAAGAAAAAATTATCTGGATATCGACAATCTGACAAAACAATAACCGCGATTTTGATCTCGACGTTGAATTTATCATGACACTGAAACAACATCAGAATAATCACTGTGTAAACTGTAACTGCAATATGCTGTGGAATTATTCGAATAATAATCCAAGACAATTTACCGTTGATAGAATTAATAGTAGTCTTGGTCACACACGCGAAAATGTGATGCTGACCTATCTTGAATGTAATCGACGTCGGGGCGCTGGACGCCCTGGAGCCTGTTTACAGAAGTGAACGCGGTGGTAATTGTGTGTCTTCAGGAATTACTTGTGATTGTTCGCGTACAAATCCACGCTGAGGAGCATTGGAATCTAGTCTATAGATTGCAGGTCTACCTGTGGATCTAACCACGCTAGAAATTTTATGTGTGGTCACACTCCAAATAGGATCAGTTGCTCTTTTTCTACCCCCTTCGAGTTCACCTGGTTCATATAAATACCTTACAGTCACATTACCTAATACTGATGGAGAGATAGAGTCATGTCATTGCCTGACATTGTCAGGTGGTATATGTTTTTTCGTGATCGCGATGATGGGTTTCATAGAAGTTGAACGAGCAATTTCATTATTTAACGCAGCTGTCACACTTGGTAATCTTGCAACCCATTCACGAGATCTTTTATCTGCCTGAACTTTATTCAGAGATATTTCCTGCGCATGCTGATATCCAAAGAACCGCTCTGGAAGTGTTCGATTAAATCGCTCAACGATCGCTTGATCACGATGAATTGCGGTGTGTCCTCGTCTGATTTTAACATCATGTTTTTTCATCCAAGATGATACTGCACCAAGAAATTCTTTACCAGGATCAACTTGTAGTAACTGTGGCCATCGTAGACCACCTTGTTGATAAATTCGTTCAAAAGCAGATGCAACTTCAGATGCTGTTTTAGTTTTCTGCTTCTTTATATCTACTTGCAACGTCAACGACGGTTAATGCGTATTTGTATGTGCGTGATCGACGTCTGCCAATTCTGATGGCATCATGTGGTAAAAACAAATATCTGCTCGATGAACTTCATTGGGAGCACTGACATCAAAATGTGCGTGCTGAATTCCTTTTGGTGGTGGTAGATAAATTTGTCATATTGCCTGTCGTGCTAACCAATTTGCAGCAACAGAACGTGAGACACCTGCTGCATCAGCAAGTTTACTAATCGCTGCTTTACCTCTCCAATATCCTCTTGGGCTATAATAAATCGATTCCATTATGATAGTTACCTATTATAATAATTACCTGCCCCTAACACTAGTTTACCCTTCATCGCAGATTTTACGAAAAAACTAGCGAGGTTTTCTCTGAGAGATTTATTCTTCATAGAATTTAACGCGTGAATTAACTTCACATCTGCAATATGTCGTTGCTGTAAATCACTGTTTTTACACGCAACATCATGACCATGACACGCTTGATCAATTGCGTTTATCGGATACTCTCAAGGTTTTGGTTGGTCTCGTTCATCAAGCCGGATATCAAGTCGGGTTCCAGGACCACAATAATTATATCCTGGAAGATGTTTTTCCCCTGGGTATTTAGCCCATGGAGTTCCTGGTAATTTTCCCAACGAAGTAGCAATATCACCACCCTTGATATTCATCAAGGACGAAATAAATTTGTATTTTTTGTACCACATTTTACACACTTGCCTGTAAGTGCATGCTTTTTATTTTTTGTTATTATTGTTGTTAATCCAGTGGTGGGGGTAGATGCTCTACATGGAACGCAATATAAATTCATATTATTTATTATAATGGATATAATTGATTTCTCAGCGACACGAGCGCGGGAGCCAGTTAAACGTCATCCAGCGCTACCAAATTCTATCAGAATGATAATAATTGGTCCGTCTGGAAGAGGTAAAACATAACTGTTGCTTAATCTGATAATGAGATGGCTCAAGTGGGATCAGTTATATTTAGTAGCGCCATCTGTAGATGATCAACGATGTTATGAAGTACTTAAAGATTTTAATAAAAATGCAAAGTTGCTGGACGAGGACGGTGATGATATTATTAATTTTATCACCGATATTAATGAAGCCCCATCCGTAGATGATCTTAATGGACATACTAATAATCTTGTAGTGTATGATGATGTTATGTTGGACAAACAATCAAATCCAGCTCGGATATTTTCCCGAATACAGATGTTATTTATGTTACTCAGCGTTATACACAAATACCTAAGGTGATCAGAGACAATTGTAAAGTTTTAATTGTGTTTAATGGAGTCGATACACATACGTTACGAAATATTCATCAAACCTGGCGTTCAGGGGATATGGACATAATTAAATTTAAAAATTTCTTTTCAAAAGCACAAGCTATCACGCACGGATTCATAACAATAAATTTACATGATCCTAGGTCGAGGTATCGTGTTGGTCTCGATAAAATGTTTGGTTGTCATTATAGCAGCAGAGAGGGTGGACTACAAAAATGCGTGCACGAGTGCATAAACGAATACTAACAAAATTTTAAAAACACAAATGTCAGGGATGATGTAACAAAATTGAGCTAACTCCATAGAGAGCATCTCGATTCGGTTAGAGGTTTTGGTTTAGCGTTATTGGCATTGTATTTTTATTATTTTCGTGGTAAAGGTTATTTTAAGGCAATTTGCTCGAAAACTAATTTGTAGGGTCCACCCTCTCTGCTGCTGAGGTTATGTGGGAATTAGTCTGTAAATTTCGCTATGGGGACGCTGATACTTTATATTGTCACGCTGTTATTTTTTGTTATTGTTACCTACTGTGACAAGGAATAAATGGTAAAATAAATGTTACTGTATAAACAAATAGTTATAATAAAGTTATAATATAGTTCATGTTGCACTACAGAAACAACGAGAATATATATAAATATCCCCTTTTAAAAAAAACAACCAATAATAATAATAATAATAATAATATCAATATCATACATACATACATACATACATACATACATGCATACATGCATACATACATACTGTAAATCTAAACCGTCCATTATGCATGATGCTTTCTCGATTCTGTGCCAATGAGATTAACATCTGCATTACTGCATCGAGAAAAGGAAGTCCCAGAATTACATGATGTTCCCTAAACTGCTTTTACATGTTACCTTCTTATTGTGTGCATGAATGTGTACTAGACGGTCTACAACACTGACCTATATTTAAAATATGTTCATTACTAGTTGAGAGAGAGAGAGAGAGAGAGAGAGAGAGAGAGAGAGAGAGAGAGAGAGAGAGAGAGAGAGAGAGAGGGCAGATCTATTTGAGGGAGAGTGGGGAGCAGAAAAAGAAGAAAGTGGAATTTCATCCTAATAAGGAAGTAGAGAGACAGGGAGAGTTGAAGAGGAGAGGGAGAGGGAGAGAAGAAGGGGAGCACAAGATGAAAAATGCGTAAATATGGAAATACTTGTTTTAAAAACATAAAGGCAGATTCATTTCCTTACTGGGAAAATAAAGCTGTTCCAAAAATGATATCGCCAGTGTGGCGATAAAATTGGTAAATTGTCGACATTTGGATGAATAATCCTTCGGTCTTATACACATTATGTTTCAAAACTATAGTTTTGTGTGTAGCTATACTGGGCTTTTTGCTCTTTTTTACTTTTTATGGAAATCATTAAAACTGGCTAAAATTGAATGAGATTTCAAAACCAGTTCTGTTATTCATGTCCGAAGGGGAAAACAAGTGTAATAATTTTCAGCGGTAGAGATAAGAACTATATATTGTAAGCAATCTTCTCCAATCTGAAGGGAAAGCTATTTCGGGAAATGAATTTTGTTTTGAGCTTTTGCATTTTATATCTAATATTTTTTAATGTTTTCAAATCCCTTCGTAAGTTATCAACTTTTCACAGCGAGGGAAATATGCGCAAATGTTGACATTTATCTTCGCAATATGGATCAATTCCTTTGTTTTATAGGAAAACTATGATCAAGTTATGAACGAATACAGATTTTAATGGACTTTCAAAGCCAAGAACGTCATATTTATATTGATTCAGATCGGTTTTAGATGAAAATGTGTATTACTCACAAGGGATGCCAGCACGGTCAGGCTATATAGCGCCACTAAAACGGTTATTTGATAAAAAAATGTATGAATCAAAAAGGTTTGTCACTAACGAACAATAAAAGTACAAGAACAAAAAGATGAGAAAGTAAAAATTAATGAAGGTTTCTGATCAACGGAGGATGTAAATAGTTTGTATAAAGGGTAAATAGATATTTAAAGATAAATTAGGTGATTAGACAGATCACATATTGATTAAACATACCAAAAGGAAATGGGGTTGCACACGAGCTATATTTTAAAACAAACGTTAACTTCCTTCAAGAAATTTAAAGTACAATTCACATTTACCGCATAAAATTTCCTTCATTTGCCTTACACTGTAGCAACAATTGCTTGTAGGTTGGAGATCGAAGCAGTCTATCATAAAGTGTTTCACGGCAAAGCGTTCATTGCAAAAAACACACATTCGGGGTTATCTTCCTCCTTTAATATGTAGATGTGGGTTAAAAATGTGTGACCAAAGCAAATCAATGCAATGACTACCTCAACGCTACGGATGGTTCTGTAGGAAAGAAGCTATTCACTAAAGGTAGATTTGATTACATGGAGCTTGCTATTAGCAACATAATTCCATGATGCCTGCCATTTACTAATTAAGGATGGAGTTCTGAACCAGGTTTAAAAGTCAGTGTATTTTATTTTAAAATCAGATGGCCGGGTAACCGATATTGTGAGAGGCACACAGCTCAGTTGCTTTGATTAGAATATTGGCCAGTAATGTTTTTCCCAGCTTCCTATTGTATAGTCACTGAAGATAGTGAATCGGGAAAGGTTATACAGTTTAAGATATGTTTGGTTTCGAAATATTTCACTGCAAAGTCTGCAGTATAGAGGAGAGAAATAAATTTCCCTGCGACTTAATTTCCATAGAGTACACAATGGTTACAAGATGGTCATATAAGGAAATATTGCGTTTAATAAAGAATAGATGACTAAGTGCTACGTCAATTCAAGAAAAACTATCGTTGACAAATCGGAAAGGACGCCTGTTACGTCTTTCAAATCTTTAGAATTAAATACTATACAAAAACAAAATAGTAACTGCTTGATATGAGAATAATATATCTGCCTTGAAGAAAGCAATTCCCTTTCCTTTGCTCTTACTACTAGTAGAGAGACAGAAGCTTTAAAACAACACGTAGTTTACGTTTTGTCTGAGAATTATATAGCGTTAGCACTATTTGATATTCATACTAAGGCACCATTACGTTTATTTGTCTTGGAGCAAAATAATGCCATACCGCATTCTGTAAGAGAGAAACTTGCTGATACATTAAATCGAAGCAAACTAAATAAACGTTTGATAATTGGTTTTCATATCACAAATAGGTTTGGACTTCTTTAATGGTGATCCTCGTCGCTCTGGGTGTTTCTCAAATATTTATGACTTTTTTACTCAATTGATCACTGTCAACTTGATCATTGCCACTTTGTAGGTCACAATGATCTATATTTTATATCTTGTTGAGTTATTTTGTGTAACAGCCACACGGAACTGCATTAATATCATCCACAACATCAACTTTGTCTTGTAGCATAATGATCCAGCTATATTTACCGTTACATTGTATTGTTCATGCATATATGACATAATACCGGTCATCACTTGGCAATTATTTTTGTGTTCAATTGCACAATTTTTATGCAAAAGACATTATGAACTCTTTTGTACTTCATATTGGTATTTCATTTTGCACTGACGTCTCAGTTCCATCTGTTTAATATCAATTATAGTCTTTGATAAATCCACACAATTGTGTTTAATTACAACTGAACTTTCTCATTCTTTCGAGGAACAAAAACAAGATTATAGTTTTGTAACCACTTGTGTCATCTAATTATCATTTGTCGTATGTTCAAGAAAGCTAACCCAGTTCAAATTTAATACATAATGAATCTGAATGTGTCAAAAATAGGTTTATTTTGTCACCGTACCAATGCTTTAGCTTGTTGAAGTATAAGTGCGTATTCCAGATATGACTTTTATGTTGGATATACTTATCTTAGATAAGACTAATCTGGATAAAACCATTATGCAACATTAATAATAGTTTTCTTTATCAGACACTATTAAGATATCAGTACGAACATACGCACTCTGTTTAGGCACCATGACAGCTCGTATTGTTGTGATCGTAATGTTTACAGAGAAATGACATTCGCACTCAAAATCATCTACACGTTTTAAATGTATCAAATATCCATCCAGCAATGTCGGCACATGTTTAAATTGTTTCTAGTATTCTGATAGGATAACTTGAGGGACTGTTAATAATTGATTCCATAGCATAAAAAGCATTTGTCACTTGTATGACACTGATGCGTGCATTTTCTTATGCCAGTTTAGGGGATTATATTTATCATTTTAAAATTATTATTTAAAAAGTGATAAATTCTCGTTTGGTATATGATATTTCTATACTGAATTCAATACAAAGTACAAATAAAATCGTTAAAATATTTTTGTCCATCCGCTTCCATTCATGAGTGTTGTATTTTAATTCTATGACAGAAATTTCTAAATTCAGGTTGATCACCTGCATCTCTTAAAACTGTGACTAACAAATCCATCTGATCTTTACGCAACCAAAACCGCTGTTTTTATTATTATCTTCGTCATTTCTTGTTGTACATTTAATACAATGCAAACATATACTTTCATTCCACATTAAAATCTGACCTCGATTACAAATGGTTCAAAAGAGTCCTGAAGTCTTTGTTTATGATCATGTTTATGGTTTGTTTGTATATTCTCTGCAGTTATTGTTCAGTTTGAAGAGGGGTTAAGGTTCTATTTAGGTTTCTTTACTTCATACACTGCTATAGGTGCATTAAGAATAAAACCATTGTTCTTTCAAAGTTCTTACTTTACTATTGATTTGTTGAATTGCGAATCTAGTACGCAGCGTACATGTTCGATGTGATGCCATTGAAGATTTGGCTATTTTCTCCACATTTGGAAGCAACCATTATCGCTTCATTATTTTGTTAAGATAACAGTTTTATTTCATGAAAGTGAGAGATCTTTTACACCATTGGCATGTTGTTTCTTTGTTACGTTTCATCTACTCATTTTAATTTACTACGTTTGTAACATCTGATGTTGTTAATTCATTTTAATTTATTTACTACTTATACTTTATAGTGGGAACTTAACAGCTTAATTCCCCTCTAGAATAATTGAGCCCCGTATAGTGTCTCCAGTGTCACCATTTATCTCATAGTTGGTTTACGTGATAGACAGTGGTTGCGGTTTGTCATTTTGTATTGGTCAACATGAAAACATATCACTTTCCAGGAATTCGATTAGCCCAAATACGGCAATGAAATTCTAGCACGGTATTCTCATTAATTATTGGATACAAAAGTAGATATTTTCTATACCTCTCTTTTGAAAACACTTAATTTACTATCCCTATCAAAAATATGGCGGCCATTTTTCCATTGTGTAACCAAATGGTCATAAGGACAAAAAGCAGACACTTTCATAAAGATGCACATGAATATTTGCAATATGGCCCATTGAGACTACATATAATTCTCCGAATCCCAAAGTTAAAGTAGAAAATGAGTGAACACACTGGACGTACAAATGTTTAATTCAAAACGGTGGAGTAAACAGAGAAAATCAATTACGCTGTCCAGCATGAGCAATCAAATTCTATGCACAGAAATGCGTAACTTTGCACATTGCAATCAACAAATTTCATTGCTGCAACCACACGCTATAGATCTTGTAACCCACTCCCATAATTTAAATGTCAAACAATAGGTGTAAATAAAGTCATCTCTATTATGAAGTTAATTTAAGCAAATGTTGGTCTCTCAAACAGAATAAACTTTATCCAATCACAACATTCTTCAGAATTATATAAGGCAAATATCCGGTTACAAAAATAACATCAGATTTGGAGATATGAATTTCATCTTTCCAGGAGCTTCATGAACATAAATGAGTGTCCAAACACTATATTATAAGCAGCACCTCTTGATGCATCCGTTAATCATGTCTCCTGCCATATCAAATGTTGCATCTGTGGTGAGTACCTATGATCAAACCGACATACAGATCGGTGGAGGCGTTGTAAACTGTCTCACGAACATCCATGTATGTCTCCACAACAACTCCAGCTGACCTGACCTGGTGAAATTTGTGACATCATACGGGAATTGTCAGCGCTACGAAAATGATGTTTTCCTTGTCAAATATTGTACAGATTGGAAGAACCTTTATTCCGTACGTTGTGAAAAAAGTCTACTTTTAAATACTATTGGCATTCGAATTTTCAACTTGCACGTGGGACTGATTTCAGTGAAGAAGAAAAACAAACCAACATATCTTCAGAAATACGTCTGTTGTGATATGTTTGGTACTTTTGTGTGCTCTTTAAACTTCGTAGCTACTACAGCAGACATTATTTTATTGACCTTTATTAACTGAACAATATTTGCAAATATTTCACTGCTGTTGAAGGAATAAGTACATTCTTTCTATTTAGCTAACTTTTAACTTTTAATCTTTTAGTCTTTAAAATCCTTTCAACTTTGTACATGTCATGGGAGAGAACGTATCCTCCTAAAGTATCCCTTGACAACTATGTTTCCTATTATAACCTGTCATATTCTGAATATTTCCGGCTAACCAGAAGGCAACCTTTCGAACTTATAGACTAAAATGCTAACAATCTGAACATTCACATTCAGCTGAAACAATACAATCAGTTGCCAGATATCCAAATAAATTAATCCAAAATTTGATAGAGTTTTCTCTTCGCTAACTTCAAGTGGAGTCCCGTATAGCGATGCATGATGACTGGTGTTATATTAGTCAGTTAGTTGAGGATGTATCTCCACCTATTTTCTTGCTTCTTCTCAAGGAAACCTTTTCCAACAAGGTAAATTTTCTTTTCGGTATAAAAATATACGAGAATTTCTTCCTCTAATTATTATTTAACATTGCGATTACAAAATTGTTAACCTTCTTCATACTGTATTTCCTCTGGTTTATTTTGTTTACTGATTTCTCGGAATACGTCGTGTTTGCTTTCTCCAAAGATTGCTCTCACTGTCTTAGCTCACACGTATTTGTTCATCTGCTTTCATGCCAACAATGACAAAATACCTCCATGCGTTTCATAAACACTTTCTAAAATTTGTTTTTCTTAATTACATTTGTAATGTTCATGTAGATTGCTCAGTTAACTATTTTATTACTCAGTGTATTATATTTGCTATTTCCAGTTGAATGTTTCCTTCAATTGGTTAATATATATATATATATATATATATATATATATATATATATATAACTGCTATATATATATATATATATATATATATATATATATATATATATATATATATATATATATATATATATATATATAAGCAACTGGACTTCATGTGTCTTAATGTAAATATTCCAAATCGTCTTACTTATCGGTCATGTGTGTTAAATTTATTATCAGGGTTTAAAGGTTTAAATCAACTGGATCACATTGAATTTTTTTGCATTCATCCACCATTTCCTTCACTTTTGATATTCAAACCTTTAACCTTTTGAAACTTCATATTTTTAACCTTTGAAATTTCATTTTTTTTTTCATCCTGTTTATGATATATTACTAATTTTGTGCCGTCTAGGATTAGGCCATAATCCTAAGCATCATTGCCTTTATGAAAACAAAGAAAGCAATAAATAGTTTTTCACACCCATGTCGGAACTCTCAGGTAAACTATCAGAGGAGTTGTTATGGAAATTCCATACCCTTTAGCGAAATGAAACGAATGAGTTAATCGCTTTAAGAATACAAACTTTTATTCAGCCTTTAATACATTTGTTTTTATGACCAATGTGGAGTATAATCATGCATTTATATAATTTGATTATTTCAGTTATATATCTTACGACTCAATGGTCTTAAGCTAAGTAAGAGAAAGAAGCAAAACCAAACATTTTAGTAAAATCAACAAGTAATTTAACTATCCAAGTGACATTGTGAAACTTTAAGATTAACTTAGAGTACTCTGAATTAAATCCCAAATGATCCTAAAAGTTCACAAGGTCAAATGTATAGAGTGTTCCAAATTAATTCAAGTTTTGAATGTGCTGATGGACCAATAGTATTGATGTATCCCAATGAGATAATGCAGAATGTCTTGGAATGAATTAACAAATAGTTGTAAATGTAAATGATTACTTTGTAATTCCAATGAAAAATTTAAATAAATAATTCCTGTCAAATTATATCTGAACATAAAAATAATTCTACAGAATGAACTTAAAATAGGAAGGAATAATTTTGTTTACCTCAACCATATATAACAACCTACGAAACAAACAAAAATATGAGGATGTGGCTTACAAGTTCTCTTCCAGAACATTCTTAAGTTTGTAGACAAAGTTCAAATACAAAAACAAGTTAAATGTATATAATATAAAATACTCTAGTGAAAAGCAACGGCTACGGGATATATATATATATATATATATATATATATATATATATATATATATATATA
>JAECUM010023241.1:0-13027 GCA_016617855.1 Megalonaias nervosa | reverse complement strand
TCATTCAAAAGGTATTGATCACAGTGATCCTCTTTTAAATACTCATTCTCTTTTATTTAATCAGGGTGATAAACGACAATCACTTGTCGTCGAACAGGAAAAAGATCCTGAGATCTCCTATTTGTTTCAGAGGGCCATTAGTGAAACTGAAGCCACTGAAGTACCTGTCTGTTATTTCATTAAAAATGGAATTCTTATGAGAAAATGAAGACCTTCCGAGGTACCTGCTAATGACGAGTGGTCAGTGAACCATCAGATTGTAGTTCCAAAATCTTACAGACAGGAAATACTTAGTTTGGCCCATGAAACTCCTCTGGCTGGTCATCTAGGGATAAATAAAACTTATAACAAGATCTTGACTCACTTTTATTGGCCAAAGATCAAAAGTGATGTTTGTAAATTTTGTAGATCTTGTCATACTTGTCAAATGGTAGGAAAACCAAATCAGAAGATACCTAAGGGTCATCTGCAACCTATTCCTGCATTTGACGAACCATTTAGCAGAATTATGGTAGATTGTGTTGGTCCCTTACCTAAGACCAAGTCAGGCAACCAATAATTGTTGGCCATTAAATGTGCGTCAACAAAATTCCCAGAGGCAATTCCTTTGAGGAATACTGTAGTAAAAGCTTTGATAATTTTTTTTCTCAAATTGGCCTTCCCAAATTTGTTCAATCAGGTCAATGATCAAATTTCATGTCTGGAATTTTCCAGCTTGTTATGCTTGAATTTGGCACACCGCAATTCAAGTCAAAAGTGAAATTATGGTTTCACAAAACTTTACTTGAGAGAACATTTCAATTCTGTAATAGAGTTCATTCTCTCTTGCTCATTCTTCAAAATTTGCTTCAAATTAGATTTTACAGCCCTTACAAAGTAAAGAAGAAATGAGTTAAATTATAATAATAGTACTCTGATCTAAATAAATTATAGGAGTACTAGTATACTGAAAGAGATAGCCAAGTAAATTACGCAGTTAATTTAGTTGTACGTGTCCCACAAACGGATGATTTAAGTAAAGAAATTCAATTGGACACCGTTGATCTTGGAGCAACAAATCTCCGGAATTCGGAAATTATGAAAGATCTAGACCAGAAACTTTTACATTTGCAACAACAAGAAAGAAATGAACTTAAACAGTTATTATTCGAATTTGAGCACTTGTTCCCAGATATTCCTACGAGGACAAGCAACATTTTTCATGACGTTGAAATTATAGATTCAGAACCTGTGAAACAACACCCATACATGATGAACCCTCTCAAACAGGAATACTTGAAAAACAAAATTCAGTATTTGCTGGAGAACGATTTCATAGAGCCCAGTAAAAGTGACTGGAGTTCACCATGTATACTTGTTCCGAAACTAGATAAAACTTTCCGTATGTGCCCTTATTATAGGAAGGTGAATAGTGTGACAAAAACAGATTCATTTCCATTACCAAGAATCGATGATTGTATTGATAAAATTGGAAATGCCAAGTACGTCACCAAATTTGACCTTCTGAAAGGATTTTGGCAAATCCACTATCGGAAAGAGCGATAGAAATTTTGGCATTTGTGACTCCAGATGGACTCTATCAATATAAAGTAATGCCATTCTGGATGAATGGTTCCCTAAGTACTTTTCAACGCTTGATGAATATGATTACCTCTGGTCTAGATAATTGTGATGCTTACATTGATGACATCATCATCTACAACGACACCTGGAAAGGACATCTAGCCACGATTCGGAAATTCTTTGAAAGACTCACTGATGCTAATTTGACAATCAATTTATCTACAAGTGAGTTCTGCCATGCTAATGTAACTTTTTTAGGACATATTGTGGAACATAGTCAAGTTAAACCTATCGATGCTAAGGTTAAGCTATCTCTGATTTTCCTGTGCCTTCAGTAAAAAGCAATTAATGCGATTTTTGGGTATGGCCGGATACTATCGAAAGTTTTGTTCCAATTTTTCCAATATTGCTGAACCTCTGACAAATTTGTTAAGTAAGAGAAACAAGTTTCTTTGGACCGAAAAATGTCAGGAAGCTTTTGATAGATTAAAAGCCATACTCAAAATTGCGCCGGTTCTCACATCTCCAAATTTCAATCAGTCTTTTAAATTGTCTGTGGATGCAAGTGATGTTTTGGTTGTAGCA
Organism: Megalonaias nervosa; assembly: GCA_016617855.1. Taxonomy (NCBI): domain Eukaryota; kingdom Metazoa; phylum Mollusca; class Bivalvia; order Unionida; family Unionidae; genus Megalonaias; species Megalonaias nervosa. Next base: position 10,879 of record JAECUM010023241.1, on the reverse strand, counting down.
GTATTGATTCAAGAAGACAGAAATGGTATTGATCACCCAGTGTGCTATTTCTCTAAGAAATTAAATAAGCACCAAAGAAATGACTCAACAATCGAGAAGGAATGTTTGGCTTTAATATTGACATTACAGCATTTTGAAGTTTACATTAGCTCAGCTCCTTCTCCGGTTGTTGTGTATAGTGATCACAACCCTCTTACTTTTATCAACAAGACGAAAAATAAAACTCAAAGATTATTAATGTGGAGTTTATTTTTGCAAGCGTATAATCTCAACATCAGGCACATCAAAGGAAAAGACAATTTGATTGCAGATGCACTTTCCCATGTATAGAAATATTCTTTCATATACACTCTATATAATTCATAAGAATTTTCTTACATAATTTTGTTTAACTCATGTATAACTTACATATGGTAAAAAGAAAGCTTTATTATATAAATCTTTCTTTTTTCTTTATGGGGGGAAGTGTTACGTATGTGTAATTAAATTGCTTGTGCGTTAGTTTTAAAATTCTTTTTTATTTTATTTTTGTTTCATTACATTTTATTTTAATGATTATTTTCACGAGATTCGAAATTCTTTTTCAATAATTCTGTTTATCTAAGACGTAAAACGTGTTACATGAACAATATTTTTAGTTCACCTTGGTCCGCGGTAGTGTAAGCGCTACGCGAAAACGATTGGCTATTGCCAAGGTTGTTTCGTCTTGTCTGAATAAATAATGTTTTATTTTTAAATTTATTTTTAAGTTATAGTAGATAGGGGTTCTTCCTACGTGACAAATGACATTTTTCTTATTGCGTTGTCCAACTGTTAAGAGACCATGTAATCTATCTCGCGAGAATGGGATGATAATTTGTCGGATATAATAACCCTTTCTGAGCGCTCGTCAGTCAGTTGTATTCTGGAAACCTAGAAGGGTGGATAGATGTTTTTATTGTTGAAATCAGATTGTTTTTGAAGTTTATTTATTTATTGGAATTTAATAATTTATTCTCTAGAAAACCAAACGAGTGTATTATTTTATAAATTCTGGGAGAAAGAAATTCAGTGGAAATTTATTCTGGAATTATTCGGAAAAATAAACTGTGATTCAATTGAGGAATTGTTGATATTTGTACAAGGACCACATCTGACGTCATCGCCGTTCTTATTGGAACGTCGTCGAGATTCGAACCTGGATTCTAATAGAACTATTTAGTGATAGGACTTGTATTTTTCATTCTTAGGATTAAATTTTGGATTATATTCACAAACCGTAAGTCTTATTTTCCAATTGGTACGTTGTTTTCTAGGGAAATAAATTATTTTGTTAAAATATACAAAGTTTGTTGTCTTCACTCTCTTCTCTTGGTATTATTATCCGAGCGTACACGTAACAAACCTTTTGTTCAAGATATAAGTTTTCTATGAACTTCTTGACCTGGACGTCGAATCTGTAACATGTCATTTCAAGTGCATTGTCGTCTCAAATGACCAAAGAATAACGAGACAACTATGTATTTTCATCTAATTCAGTTCCAAAGTTGATCCAGCTGTGGAGAGGCATGCACTAATACTCATTCTGAAGACATTAATGCTTTTATAATCAATTAATTCCATTGCAGAGTTTAACACCACTTTTAATGCTTTGTATACAGTAACAACTTCATAATACTACGTATTATTTAGATTCCGAAGTTTATTCGACTTATTTGTCGCATAGAATAATCATTTGGAATTGATAAAAGTTTAGGAAGCATTAAATACATCGAAGAGTTTGACCTCTCTTTATACTTGCTAAGTACAATCCCGATAACTCGAACTACAAGAGTCAAGGTTAAACGGTTCGAGATATTCGTGTTTGAGTAAAAGACATGAAATTTTTTATCTTGTTCCAAAGGTTGGGAGCAGGGAGACTACCAAATTAGATTCGTATGTTATAATAGTATACGTAAATTTCTTAGTTTATCCGTTTTATCTCAGGATTTGATTTATTCATCTTTAATGCAAGACTAATTTTAGTCAAAAAATGCTTTTAGCCGCTGACTTTCGATCTTTACATAAGAACTGAGAAAACGTCGTCATAGTTATATTCATGACATTATTAAAATGCATAATTGATTTAATCAATAAATTGTCTTGAATATTTTGATGTCATTTTGAAATCTTGATCTGGAAATGGAATTATGAGTGAAAGAATACATGTTTCTCAAACATCAGAAAACAAGTATTTCCATGTTCTGATCAATATGCATAAATCAAGCAGTCTAAGTTATATTCTCACCAATGTTGATATGTTTATTATGGGCTTTTGATATTGTTAAATAAATGAAAATGAATGAAACAATACCTGTATAATGAATTACACAACTGTAACAGTTACTATGTGGATTAATGAGTACTCCCCTTTACAGAATCGTATGAATCAAAAGAGAATGGGACTGCGAGATATTGTAATTAAAATTAGACTACCTAGAGAGTATATATAGTAGGCTTTGTACAAAATCAATCACTATTTATTTCTAATGTGATGCAGTCTGTGTTGACATATACAAATAATCGATGATAGGTTAATCATTCTTTTTTATTTGACCTATTGTAGACTTTACCTTATATAATTTGATGAAAAGATTGGCAAGTTTTGAACATTAGGGCAAAATTGAAAAAAAAGCTTGTCTTTGGTGCAGAAAATTACCTGTCATTTTAAATATTTGATTTCTGTTTTGAGCACTGAGTCCCTATTTAATTCATTAGTCCTTATGATACTGTGTTTGGGAAATAAAATATTGATATCATAAAGATAACCATTTGGTCAGGATTGGAAACTTGAAATAAATTTACATCGATGCGTTCTTTAAAAATGTTCTCTAAAACTGAAAAGTGAGCTTTAATCTGGACCAAAGAGCATTTGTTTAAAATTAAAAATATAATTATATGTGTACTGCTGACCAAGTATCTGTTGACACTCAGAGGCAAGAACTCCATGGATGTAATCAAGTTTGTGTGAAAACATTATTTGGTTCTCAGCAGAAAAAGTTGCAAAATATTTGGAGTCTTGCATAATTATTCTAATGGGTACAAATGTTATCTCAATTTCCTTAAAGACATTAGCATGTCAACGTTGCAATAACTGGTTTCAAATCCAAGCCTAAAGTATATCCATAGACAATGAATCAAGAAACAACGTTCGACAAGGCTAAAATTAATTTATAAAAATTGTAGCTAAAAAATCTGCAAAAACTAAATCCGTCATATAATTCCGATTACTTTTTAAGATTCACAGTTCAGATGCTCATTCTTGAAGAGGAAAGTATTCAAATATTTAACTGCTATGTAAGTCTACCGTTTAGAGAAGAAACAAACACTTTTGGGAGGAAAGAACCAGTGTGTCTTAAAAGGCCAATGGACTACTAGAGAATATACATAAAACAATAATGTAAATAAAATAACTTTCTGAGGAATTTTCAAACTTACATAAATCACGTGCAACACGTGCAATTGAAACGTGCAACTATAAAGAGAGAAGAGGAGACATGGCAAATAGTAGGAATATGTCCGAATGAAAAAGTACTTTAAAGCAAGGAGAACCGAGACGAAAGAATGACCTTTCCAGGAATTTTCTTACCCAGTGGGAACACAAGGGATAGATATGACTGATATACCTTTAGAACGGAGACCATCAATGCAGCAGTCATGATGGCTTTGGACTTGATGAACAAAGATTTTCATGAGGTGACGGAGGCACTAAATAGAAGAGGGAAAGAAGTGTATATTCTAAGACCTAAGGGAAAGCAACCATAGTACCATGTGGTATAACAGAGGTAATAGTACCATGTGGTATAACGGAGGTAGGAGGAGAAGATGTCAACATCAAGGAACCATCACCCATTTTGAGGAAAATTAAGAAACAGACAGAAGAACTACAGACTTGCCTTACTAGATAGCCCTAATAGCTACAGTAGAACGATTCGATCAAGGTCATGATCAAGGTCTTGAATACCAGAATGGGTACCCATCCCATAAGTCCAATAAAAAATGGAGTAAGGATAATGAAAATTGAAAAATAGAAAAGATACGGAAAATTTTACTGGAACTGAGTTTTATTCAGGACATTTTATTACTAGGACTTGTGTCTTTAATTCTTGGATTATTTTTGGATTTAATTTGTAATACTGTAAGTTCTCTTGTCTCATTTTTCACATTGTATTCTAGGGAAATAAATTATTTGTTAAATTTTTCAAAGCTTGTTGTCTTCACTTTTTTCTGTTACATATTTTAAGAGCATAGACTCGTAACAGAAAATTTGGAGCTCGTCCGGAATACGAATTTGGCTAAAATATTTCAGGAAACTTTGTTTTTTAAATTTAAATTCCCCTAGTTACTGAATGTTTTAAATCCCAAGTATTATCTCACATTTTAGAAATCTTTAGTGAAATCAGCACGTTTTTTACAATGTCATCAAAAAAGAGATCTTTATTTCAAATCCTACCCAGGAGCAGTTTGTTTGAAAAAAGATGAATTGCTTCAGCTTGCCAGAAAATATGATCTTTCTAAGGCAAAAGCTTCTTTAACGAAGCAAGAAATAGTAAGTCTGTATCAGCCTCTAACATAAAATTAAAGGAATTAAAATTAAAATACAAGATGGAATTAGAGTTAAGAAAGCTTGAACTTCAGAAAGATAAAAAGGAAAAACAAATGCAAATGCAATTGGAGAAGGAGGAAAGAGCGAGGAGAATGCAACTGGAGAAAGAGGAAAAACAAAGGCAATTAGATAAGGAGGAAAGAGAGAGGAACATGCTATTGCAGAATGAGGAGAGAGAAACAAATGCAGTTACAGAAAGAAGAAAAACAAATGCAAATGCAGTTGGACAGAGAGACAAAGCGGAAAGAGAGAGAGAGACAAACACAAATGCAAATGGAAAAAGAAAAGGAAGACAGAGACTTGCAGAGAGAAAGAGTGAAGGAAGACAGGGAATATCAATTTAGATTAAGAGAATTAGAGCTGGCAAGTGAAAAGAACATCCCCACTTTACACACAAATTCAAGTTTTAATGTTACTAAGAATATTAGGTTAGTGTCCCCTTTTAGAGAAAAAGATGTAGACAACTACTTTCCTCATTTTGAAACAATTGCTGAAAATTCGAAATAGCCAAGGGAGCATTGGACTCTATTATTACATAGTGCACTTTTTGGCAAAGCCCGAGATATCTATGCTTCCCTATCAGTACAGAAGAGTGCTGACTATGTTCTGGTTAATGAATGCATCTTACAGTGTTATGAGTTAGTCCCTGAGGTTTATCGACAAAACTTCAGGAAGTATAAGAAAGAAGCTGGACAAACTCATGTCGAATTTGCAAGAGAAAAAGAGCAGTTATTTGATATTTGGTGCTTAGCCAAGAAAGTTGATCAAGATTACGAAAATCTCAGACAACTCGTATTACTTGAAGAGTTCAAGAACTGCGTCCATAGTGACATTAAGACTTATCTTGATGACATAAGATCGAAACGTTGGAAAATGCTATTCGTACGGCTGACGAGTATTCCTTAGCGCATAAAGTTTCTTTTGTAAGTCTTCCACTCAGCAGTCTTCTGGTGAAAAAGTGTTTCAGCCTAATACGAACCCTCCCTTATTTAAATCTGGGATGACTTTTAGAAATCAAGTTTCTGATAAGATTGATCAGAAATCCTTATCTCGTCCTACGTGTACCTATTGCAAGAACAAAGGACACGTTATTTCTGATTGCTGCAAATTGAAATATAACCATCAGAACGAAAACAGACCTATTACAAATGCTCTTATTTCTGTTACGTATATATAATTAAATTGCTTTTGTGTTAGTTTTGAAATTCTTTTTTATTTTATTTTTGTTTCATTACATTTTATTGTAATGAATATTTTCATCGGATTCGAAATTCTTTTTCAGTAATTCGATATTTTCTTTTAGTAAATGTTGTTTATTTAAGATGTAAAACGTGTTACATGAGAATTATTTTTAGTTAACCTAGTTCGTCTTAGGTTGGGAAGTTCGTAAACAGGCAGTTAAAATGATTGGTCAGTATCAGGGCCATACTTTGATTGCGTGATCACTATGTGTAAACAACGTTTCTTTATTATTGGTTCTTAAGTGGGGCTACACTGGTGTACGTGATAGATCTCTTGTAGTAAGAGACCACATGACCCATCTCGCGAGACTTGAAATGATGTTTTTGGGGTTTAAATACGCATTCTTAATATTCTTCTGGCAGAGTCGTTTTAACATCTTGAAGGAACAAGGTGTTATTTTTATTTGTTGCCAGATTGTTTGTTATTCATCTGATTTTTGGATTTAATAATTTATTTTCCTGGAAACTCAACAAGTTGACTTTCTTATAAAAAATTCTGAAAGATATTCATGGAAATTTATTCTGGAAACAAAGACTGTGATTCAATTGAGGAATTGTTGATATTCGTACATTGGACCACATATGTATGTCGTCGAGATTCGAACCTGGATTCTAATAGAACTATTTAGTGATAGGACTTGTATTTTTCATTCTTAGGATTATATTTTCGATTATATTCACAAACCGTAAGTCCTATTTATCAATTTTTACATTGTTTTCTAGGGAAATAAATTATTTTGTTAAAATATACAAAGCTTGTTGACTTCACTCTTTTCTTCTCTTACGTTTGTACGAGCCTACACGTACAGGAGAAAATTTGGTCGCTCGTCCTTGGGATATAAGAATCTTGGTTAAATATTTCAGAAAATTGTTTTTTGAAATTCAAATTCCCCTAGTTTCTAAATCCCAAGTACTATTTTACATTTTGTGTGAAATCTTTTAATTGAAAACAACAGGCTTTCATTTACAATGTCATCAACAGTGGAAATATTTCTTTCTAATCCAACTCAGGAGCAGTTGGATAGTCTGAAAAAAGATGAGTTGCTTGAACTTGCCAGAAAGTACGATCTTTCTGAAGCAAAATCTTCTTTAACGAACAAAAAATTTAAAATATTTTCATCCAATATTTGGTGCTGAAAAATATGTTTGATAAAAGTGTTTTGCCATCAGTCAGTAAGTCTATGACAGACACTGACATTAAAGTAATGGAAATAAAAATGAAATACAAAATGGAAGTAGAGTTAAGGAAGCTCGAGCTTCAGAAAGAGAAAGAACAAATGCAGTTGCAATTTGAAGAGAAGCAATTGCAATTACAATTTGAAAAAGAGGAGAGAGAGACAGGAGAGGGAGAAAGATAAACAATTACAAATTGAAGAAAAGGAGAAGGAGAGACAGCAGAGGGAGAAAGATAAACAATTACAATTTGAGAAAGAGGAGAGAGAGAGACAGATGCAATTACAAAGAGAGAAGGATGAACGGGAATTTCAACTTAGAATGAAAGAATTTGAGCTGGCAAGTGGCAAGCACGATTCCACTTCACATACAGATTCAAGTTTTGACATTACAAAAAGTATCAGGATAGTTCCCCTTTTAGTGAAAAGGAAGTAGACAAATATTTTATCTATTTTGAATAAGTTGCTGAAAATTTGAAATGGCCAAGGGAGCATTGGACTCAATTATTGCAATGTGTACTTTTCGGAAAAGCCCGAAATATCTATGCATCCCTGTCAGTACAACAGAGTTCTGATTATGATTTGGTGAAGGAGTGCATCTTAGGGGGTTATGCGTTAGTCCCTGAGGCTTATCGGCAAAAATTCAGGAACTATAAAAAGGAAACTGGACAGACTTATGTCGAATTTGCTAGAGAAAAAGAACAGTTATTTAAGAGATGGTGCTTAGCCAAGAAAGTTGAACATGATTATGAAAGTCTTGAACAACTTGTGTTACTTGAAGAGTTCAAAAACTGTGTTCCTAATGATATTAAAAATCATCTTGAAGAGCATAAGATTGAAACCTTGGAAAATGCTGCTCATGCTGCCGATGAGTATTCCTTAACTCATAAAGTTCCTGTTGTAGGCAAATCATTCACTCAGCAGTCTACTGGTAGAAAGGTATTTCAGCGTAATACAACTCCTCCTAAAATTCAATCTGGCACAACTTCTAAAAATCAAGCTTCTGATAAACTTGATTCAAAATCCTTGTCTCTGCCTACGTGTACCTATTGCAAGAAAAAAGGACACGTCATTTCTGATTGCTTCAAGTTGAAATATAGGCATCAGAATCAAGATGGACCTATCCCAAATGCTCATATTTCTAAGAGGTCAAGGTCACGGTCACGTATTGAAAGCAATACATTTGTTGGGTCTCATAAACCCCAGTCTGATTTTATTATGGAGAATTATGAACCATTCATGTCGAAGGGTTCTATATCACTCTTGGGTGATTCGGCCAATCCTATCCCTATGAAAATTTTAAGGGATACGGGAGCTTCTCAGAGTCTTTTAGTGTCAGGTATTTTGCCTTCTTCTGAGAAGTCCTGTTCTAATGAGAGTGTTCTCATTCAGGGAGTAGAGTGCGGCTTTGTTAATGTTCCTCTCCATTCTGTAAATTTGTCATCAGACTTAGTTTCAGGACCTGTGACAGTCGGTATAGTGTCCAACTTACCCGTTGAGGGCATTCATTTGTTGCTAGGCAACGACCTAGCTGGAGACAAGGTTGTGGTTAATCCACTTGTAACTGACAAGCCTTCTTTGGATCAGAAACTTGATCCAATTGAAAAAGAATACCCTGAGTTATATCCAGCATGTGCAGTTTACCACAGCTATGTGAAAGAAAGCTCTTGAGAATGATTTTGATAAGGAAACTATTCCTTTAGCTGACACATGTATTGGTCAGGCTTTTGATGAGGTCACTTTCACTTCTAATTTGGATCAATCAAAAGGTATTGATCACAGTGATCCTCTTTCAAATACTCATTCTCTTTTATCTAATCAGGGTGATAAACGACAATCACTTGTCGTCGAACAGGAAAAAGATCCTGAGATCTCCTGTTTGTTTCAGAGGACCATTAATGAAACTGTAGCCACTGAAGTACCTATCTGTTATTTTATTTAAAATGGAATTCTTATGAGAAAATGGAGACCTCCCGAGGTACCTGCTAATGACGAGTGGTCAGTGAACTATCAGATTGTAGTTCCAAAATCTTACAGACAGGAAATACTTAGTTTGGCCTATGACACTCCTCTGGCTGGTCATCTGGGGATAAATAAAACTTATAACAAGTTCTTGACTCACTTTTATTGGCCAAAAATCAAAAGTGATGTTTGTACATTCTGTAGATCTTGTCATACTTGTCAAATGGTAGGAAAACTCAATCAGAAGACACCTAAGACTCATCTGCAACCTATTCCTGCATTTGATGAAACATTTAGCAGAATTATGGTAGATTGTGTTGGTCCCTTACATAAGACCAAGTCAGGCAACCAATATTGGTTGACCATTATGTGTGCGTCAACAAGATTCCCAGAGGCAATTCCTTTGAGGAATCTTAAAAGCAAAACTATAGTAAAAGCTTTAATAAAGTTTTTTACTCAATTTGGCCTTCCCAAATCTGTCCAATCGGATCAAGGGTCCAATTTCATGTCTGGAATTTTCCAGCAAGCTATGCACGAATTAGGCATTAAACAATTTAAATCTTCTGCCAATCATCCTTAGAGCCAAGGGGCCTTAGAAAGATTTCATCAGACTGTAAAGAATATGATTCGATCATATTGCTTTGATACTAGCAAAGATTATGATGAAGGCATTCATTTACTTTTGTTTGCTGTTAGGGAGTCGTTCAGGAATCTTTAGGATTCAGTCCCTTTGAACTAGTTTTCGGACATACTGTGCGTGGACCTCTGAAGTTGTTGAAAGAGAAACTTCTTTCAAATGAAGACACTGAGCTCAATCTTCTTGACTATGTTTCCGCTTTTAAATACAAATTGTCAAAGGCTTGTGAGGTCGCAAGAGCAAATCTGCGCTCTACTCAGTCCAGAATAAAATCAAGATATGATAAAAACTCAAGGGATAGGAGCTTTCAGCCTGGTGATAGAGTTCTAGCTCTCTTCCCCATTCCACAAAATTCCCTTCAGGCCAAATTTTACGGTCCATACACGGTTGAAAAAAAAGTAAATGATTTAAATTACATCATAAATACTCCGGGTAGGCGAAAACAAAAACAACTTTGCCACATTAACATGTTAAAGGAGTATAGTGAAAGAGATAACCAAGTAAATCATACAATTAATTTAGTTGTACCTGTCCCACCAACTGAGGATTTAACTGAAGAAATTCAATTGAACACCGTTGACCTTGGAGCAACAAATTTCAGAATTCGGAAATTATGAAAGATCTAGACCAGAAACTTTTACATTTGCAACAACAAGAAAGAAATGAACTTAAACAGTTATTATTCGAATATGAGCACTTGTTTCCGGATATTCCTACGAGGACAAACAAAATTTTTCATGACGTTAAAATTGTAGATTCAAAACCTGTGAAACAACACCCATACAGGATGAACCCTCTCAAACAGGAATACTTGAAAAAGGAAATTCAGTATTTGTTGGAGAACGATTTCATAGAGCCCAGTAAAAGTGATTGGAGTTCACCATGCATACTTGTTCCGAAACCGGATAAAACTTTCCGTATGTGCACCGATTATAGGAAGGTGAACAGCGTGACAAAAACAGATTCATTTCCATTACCAAGGATCGATGATTGCATTGATAAAATTGGAAATGCCAAGTACGTCACCAAATTTGACCTTCTGAAAGGATTTTGGCAAATTCCACTTACGGAAAGAGCGAAAGAAATTTCAGCGTTTGTGACTCCAGACGGACTCTATCAATATAAAGTAATGCCGTTTGGGATGAAGGGTTCTCCAAGTACGTTTCAACGCTTGATGAATATGATTACTTCCGGTCTAGATAATTGTGATGCTTATATTGATGATGTCATCATCTACAACGAG
>JAECUM010023240.1:0-24435 GCA_016617855.1 Megalonaias nervosa | reverse complement strand
AGAATATGATGATTTTATTGATAAAGTTACTGACATGAAAAATGTTGTTGGCACACTAGTTATGTCACCAGGAAAGCAGCGAGCTCGACGAAGGAGACAACCATAACCTCATTTAGACGAAGAAGAAGAAGAAGCAGAAGCAAGAAGAGATACGATGAAACGTCTAACGGAAATAGAAAAAGAAAAAATGGTATGATGCAGATCCTGGCCCCGGTGCCACTGGAAGTGGTATTGCCACTCAAGGAAGTGGTCTTATTATTGCATGTCCCAATAAAGTCCTTGCTGATGATGATAGACTAGAAATTCTGATTGGTTGAAGACGAGTCGGTAATAATTCCCCAGAAATCATTAATGAAGCAGCTGCTATTGGTCAGAGATTATTCACAGGCTGTATCATGTATGTTAATGTTTATCGGTCTCTTATTGATGAAATCGTTGATGATTTTCGCAGTGATTGATGCAATTAGATCAGTGACAAGAAAATAAGATGGTCATACGTTATGCTCAACGTGGACCTGTAACGGTCAGGGTGATAAATTCGCGATTACCAACATATAAAGTTACCTTTTCAGAAGGATAGCCCCAAAAGCAATACCGATTGCAAAGCAACTGGGAATGAAAGCTATTGACGTTGTTCGTGATAAAGGTATTGGTGCTGTTGGTGATGTTGCTAGCAAAGCATTCTCAGCAATCAAAGATAGATTACAACGATTAATACGACTAAAACCTCAGCCAGTAAAACTACAGCCAGTAAAACTGGCAAGTACCAACTTTATGCCAGCAGGTGTCAGTAAAATAATAAATGAATCTGCAAATCAAAGACTAGTAGAATTGGCTGGTGTACCCCTGCCACTGGTAGAATCAGAAAAAGAAAAAAATATAACTGGTAGTCTAATAGTGGGAAGTGGTCTTCGTGTTAGACGATAGCAAGTATAATAATGTTCAAGGGTATATCTGATCCCGCATTTTGACATAGACGCGCCAGTCCTCAAAGATGAATCAGTACGTGATTATCAATATTTTTCGTATTATGCACGAGAGCCAAATCAGCGTGGAAGAATTGAGCTGCAAGTTCAGGATACAAGCAGATATTTCTTACCCGCTGAGGCATTTATTGAAGTAGAAGGTGAAATTCTAAAAACAGATGATACTGAATATGGAGCTGATATTAGAGTTGGTTGTTGTTAATAATGGCATCATGGCGTTATTCAACAGTGCCACGTATATCATCGACCGAAGAAACATTGAATCATGCCTGGAAAACGTCGACGTTGCCACGACGATTATGGGTCTAGCAAGATATTCCAATGATTATTCAAGATCAGCTGGTCCGTCAATGACGTTGTAAAGGATGCTACTGACCACCCTGACAAAAGACATTATAATATAAGACGACCAATAAACTTCACCGACAACGCTGACGCTGATGTGTGGCCTGTGGTTCATGGTGCAAATCCAGAATTCAACTTAGGATTCGCAGTACGTCGATCAATGCTGGAGGATGAAAGACGAAGATTTTCATGTGCGATTCCATTATCCCACATCTTTGGGTTCTGCAGGAATGTGAGAAAGGTTATTTTTGGAGCTAAGCATACAGTTGTACTTGTAAGAAAGGCTACAGACGATGATGCATTCTGGCACCCTATCGGTGACGCAGGTAAAGTAAAACTGACAAAACTTTCATTGTGGATGCCAACAATGATACCGTCATTGACAGAAGAACAACGGCTGGTCTCTGTTATTGACTCAGGTGGTAAATCAACATTGTCATGGTGGACGATGACCACAGATAGTGTTCAAAGTACCACTAATGATTTATTCACATGGCAGATAGCATTACAGTAAGGTGTCTCTGCACCTCGACATATATTTATTGCTTTCCTAAATACTGATAGAGTAAACTCACAATTATATGGCACAACGATATTTGACCAACATGGGGTAAGTGAAGTTTCACTGAGAATAAATGGACATCAAGAACCATCTGAAGAAGTGCTATTGAATTTTGAAAATAATCACGTTGCATATCATCGTTTGATAACATTCATGGGACGTGATCAAAATGTTGATTCTGGTCTACAAATATCACAACTAGATTTTACAACTCTGTATCCGATCTATTACTTTTCGCTCCGGTGACCTAGTGGTTAGAGCTTCCGCCTCGGATGCGGGAGGTCGTGGGTTCGATCCCCGGCCGAGTCATATCAAAGACAAAAAAATGGTACTAACAGCTGCCTCTCTTGGCGCTCAGCATTAAAAAGTTAGTGTTAGGACTGGTCGGCCTGATGTCAGGATAATGTGACTGGGTGGGACATCATGCTACATGTCTGCGTCATGATGCCCCAGTGCTAGACATCACTATAAACTGTCACACTGCAGACATCGTAGCGATATGACTGAAAAATTGTTGGACGACAAATGAGAGTCATCGATGCACTAGAGGAAAATATGTAACTGGATATAATCAGTAATTAAATCACCAATGATATTTTATATCATATCATCACGCTAATGTTACTCTGACTCATGGTCAGATTGAAAAGCTACATTCAGCATTATAAAAGAATTCTCGAATAACAATATCACTGAAAGCAGCAGCGCTGCAAGGTCCAAATAAACTATCCCTGACTGAACGTCAACTCAAGCATTTCAATGACGCCAAACGATCAAAGACCGGTGTTAGACTTTATCTTTCTGCGGGTGCCATTAAAGATATTGCCAAGACGGGTGGTATATTTCCACTTCTTGCAGCTATACCAGCGTTGATAGCCTCTGCAGCCCCAGCTGTTGCAAAAGCAGCTGCACTTAGTGCTGTTGGAACTGCCGCGGGGATGGCATTTAAAATTCAACAGATAGCGGACTAAAGACTTCCAAAAAATGGCGGGGTCTAAGACTGCCAGGAACACTTCATGGTACGGTCGAGGTCTGAGACTGCCCGGGACACTTCGCTAAACACAAAGCGTTTAGAGCTTCCTATGTCCAACTTTGATTTACTTGATGCAGCTAAAAAATTAAACATAAAAATCTTCAGAGGTGTTTTTGTGCGTAATCAATTACCAAAACAACCAAACCGTGTTGAAACCGGTATCATTAATGTCGATGGAAGTTCTGGTCCAGGTACTCGTTGGGTTGCATATGCGGTCGACCCACGTGGAGTTGTTTATTTTGATTTCTTGTGGGTTGGCGCCGCCAAAAGAATTTTTAAAATATATCGGCGGACTGCATAGCACTCCGATCTGGTATTCAAAACTACCAACGCAGACAATAACTGATCCGCTGATATGTGGCCGTGAAGTACTGGCTGTGCTGGACGCTGTGTCGACGTCGTCAGGGGCACCGCCTCAAAGTCACGCAGGAGTATACCAACAGACAACATCGTCGTCCAATGTTTTAAACAGGTCTTATTGTAATATATAACGGTAGATATTTACGGAAGATCTGCTAAAGGCAAGCCCCAAGGTGACTTATCCAAATATGCAACCCTTGACGAGGTCAAGGATGAGCTTGTTAATTTCTTGCGTCTCGTAGATGTGGACCAAAATGAAGTTGTTGATTTTCAGGATCAGCAAGAACGGTTAAAGACGAGTAATATCCCGTTGACAGATATTATTCTGCGGGTTCCAGGTGCGACCGAAGAGAACTTAGTGGTGTTTGGTAAAAACGGTAAAATTAAAAACTCGGAGGAATCAATTCTAACACTCATGGTAGAGATTACTGGACGTATCAGAAGAAATGGAGATATTATGTATTGCAATCTCAACATGAGCAGAAATACAATTATCAATGTGAGAGAACCAACAAAAATATATATAGACAGTAATGACGCCACGATCAGAACTGAGATCAGTAAATGCGTTGCTTAAACTGGCGATGCAATGACTGGTTCTCTCAATATGGGCTGAAATAGCATTGCTAATTTGAGAGAACCAGGGTCAAACGATGACGCTGCAACGAAGAAATACGTCGACAATAGCAATATCCCGATGATGACCTCGTTAATGACAACCAATGATGGAATGGCCACGTTTAGATCTGAATATGCTAATCATGTAACCGCGTTTACAAATTTTCGTAGAAACACAGATAGAGCTATTAATGAATTTTTTGGGAGTCTTGCAGTCATCGACATTAAGCTCTCTGACATCAAAAAGATTACCGATGGTGTATTATATACAGTAGCGTCTGGATTAGCATTATGGTCACCACCCAATAAATCCATTAAACATACCGCTGAGGTTACCGGTGTGTACAGGTTCTTAAATCGTTGCTAATACAACACCACCAACAACCACGATGATATCAGCAACGTCAACCAAGCCTGAGTTTGACGTTAACTTTCCAAAAGCAATTCCAGCCAAGGAAATAGCTCTAGCACAATTGCGAGTATATAACAGCTGGCCAAATATCAGAGCAAGGTCGTTCCTTGGGTTGCAAGCAAATAATTCATTTTTATTTGCGTATAAAAATAAGTCTGATGGAACACCAGACTGGAATGTTGTGGGAATACCTACGGGCAGTTATCAAATCGAACAGATCAACAATGAGTTCCAACGCAGAATCAAATCTACCACAGGAAAAGAATCTAAGATCGCTATCACGGTTCATGAGCCAACATTATCAGCCACCATTGAAATATCAATCCCTGACTACAGCGTTGATATATATCAGTCGTCGATCCGAACTGTGTTAGGATGGCCAGAAATACAAGCACCAGCAACACCGCGCCCTCAACGATCTGATTATGTCTCAGACAAGCAAATATTTTTAAACCTTCCAGATTATCAAAAAAAAATTCCATGGAAATATACGGAAAGAGCCAGCATTACTATTAACTCGAGGAACTCCAAGCCAGTAGATGTTGCTGCAAATTTTACTGCAACTGATGATACAAGATTTCCTAGATTATTAAGAACAGTATATTACTATGATGATAATAAAAAGCCGCATATCGACGAATATTAACTCATTTTCCAATGCCATTAAGCCTGAACACCAGCAGGTAAGCAGCAAACTGCGACAGTTGTTTTCCAGTTACATACTAGAATATCCCAACGACAGTCTAAAGCAACAAATCATTGCAACACTACAACATCTAAACCAGGTTGTATCCGACCTCACGTTTGTCAGTCGGATTATTATTGAAACAGTAATTGCTACTGGTGATAGCTTCATCGAGATTTTACGTCCTTATTTGACGACAATTAAACATCTGTTTCTCAGACACATTGCGATTATAACAACATAACCGAGTTGAGATTTCGGATTCACAACAGAACACCTTTGATGGTGACACAAATACAATGTTTATTGATGTATGGCTTTAATGAGAAAAGAATATTGATTAATACGTGCTTGTATAAGATCCAAATATTGAATACATTAACATAAACGCACGAACCTAAAAATGCAACAAATATAAATACAAATAAATGACCTTAGACAGTACAAGGACAAAGATGAACAATTCACAGTAATTTCACACGATGAAAAGAATGGTTTTTTTACTCAAAAGTAAAAATGATGTATTCACTCAACTAGTGAAATATGAGATATTTTTTTACTCAAATAGTAAGATGATGAATTGATTGGACAGATATCATACAAAAACATCTTTACACTCCCAAAACAATGGGTATAACAAAATCCCAAAATTAGCCCACGGCTAAAAGATTACATGCATGGAGTAACACAAAAACAATCCCGTCAATATCACACTTGGCTACCAGTCACACTGGTCAATCAAGCAAGCATCATTATAGGTAGTCACCGACCACCATTCAATTCCTTGGTCAATCAAGCAATCAACGCCCACCAATTCGGTCAGCAACGCCCGATCACCTGCTACTCGACCAGCAACACTGTTCACTCAGCTCTACGGCTACTGTGGTTAATTTCTGTGGTTAGCTCTATAGCTGGTACCACGACGACTACGATCACCATGGATAACTCTGGTCAGCTGAAAATACATCTAACACCGTGTACTATGCATGACACGGGCATATACGATAATACGTAATGACGTTATATACGGTAAGTTATGTAAATTACATTATCGGTACAGTATTACAAAACAATAAACAGGTTCAGAAGTGAACCTGTCTCCGACAAGATTTCTATGGTACTAAACGTTTCTTAATAAAATGCACCTTTATATTGCTAATATAAATCTCTTGCTAAGTCACAAACACGAATAGAAAATATTTGCGTTATACTACGCAAACCAAAGCTACGTTGAAAACATACAAAAATAAACGTGATAGTACGTACATAGCTATAACTTACAATATACATAAGAAATAATATACATAAGAAATTAATAAATAACTTACATACCTCTACAACGGAAGATGTGCAAGTCCCTAAGTAGACTGCCTACTGAGAAGACGTTCTGTAATGTGAAGATATATCTTACGATGAGGCATTTATGTGCGTTGTAAGAATTCGGTTTTTCCTATCGAAAGCATTTCACACGTGCGGCATTGGATGAACCGAACTCACTGTTTCGAAATAATGTACAATATACATAAATCACCTTCGGGTATCGTTGTACACAAGAAACGGAACCTGAGTACATGTATTTAATAAATAGTGAGATTTATACAATTCAGTGACAGCGATGACAGAAGTAGAATTACCAACATTCATATTACCAGGATTCAACACCGATGAGTTGACAAAAACCGTCTGTGATATCAATGATGAATATTTTCCAAAGATACCAGAATCATGGAGAAAAATATCACCAGCGACAGACGCCGCCGCTTCAGGCATTCTAACCCATAACAATGATCCAGACGGCGGTGGTCGTCATGTGTAAACAGGTGTTGTCAATATCGCATCAACGATAGCAGTCAATCTGGTGTGTGACGCGATCGATGGCAGCTACCAGGCCCAGTGTAGGTCTGGAGTAGATCTTCAAAGATCCAGGCAGGCATAGCAGGGATATATCTTACATTCATTTACTCCTGTAGTTTCACCTGGATTTTTAATTATGTCAGTACCTGTTAATCCGGTTTATCTGAGATGACATAATCCGCTATTGTCACGGATACATTTCAGACTTACTGACCAGCACAGACACCTTCTTGATTTAAGAGACGAATCTCTAACGATAAGTTTGCATGTGAGATTCTGACAATGGTCAAGGAGTAAAGAAAAATATTATAGACGCCACCGACGTTATCACTGGCAATAATCAGGGAGACAATGATCCCTGATATAATCCCCTGATATAATCGGGGGGGGGGGGGACTATTATTCGGTGTCACAACGTTCACTTTCACAATTCGATTGTTTACAATCGTATATAATTTTTTCAGCTGTCTTACACGCGCACTCACAATCTTTTTTGTTTCATATTCTTGAGACAACTCTGATCTAATTTTCTCAATCGCCTGTGCGAGTGGAACGAATTGCCGGACGTTTGTATCATCTACAAAAGCTAGCGATTGTTTCTTTGCCTGTTTGAGTAATTTAATAAACCTGTAATCGGCTGCTAGTGTGTATCTTCCTTCAGATTTTCGTTCTTGTAATATTTCAAAATCATTTATGATTTTTTCAGGATCAAGTTAATTAGAAAGTTGTATACGGTCACGTAATTTTTAGTCGCAGAAATAATCTCATTAATATTTTCCTGATTCATTATATGATAAAAATATTACTTTAATTACATGTTGTTTTAAGTAACAATAACAGAAAGTCAGAGCTGAGCAATTTGCCCCCATGGGGTTCCTTCATGGGGTACCCTTGAATTAGACTATTTTTATTTCTGCAGAGTTTAAAGAACTTCAAGTTTTATTTTGCTGTTCCATGAAGTCCCTTCTCATTTTGCCAGTTTATTTGCCGTTCCATGGGGTCCCTTCATGGGGTACCCTTCAGTGAGGCTTATTCTTTCTGGCTGATAGTTCATTGCTGTCCTTTTATAGGGTACCCTTCAATGAAGCTATTTTTATTTCTGGCTATCTCCACCTGTGGAGGGGCTCATCACTCTTACTGTCTATTTTTACCATGAGGCGGGTTTCCTGTTTTTCCACCTAATAGTATACAGATAATTTTAAATTTTTTGCACACCTCCCCCCAAATCAAACCCTGGAGAGTGCAAAATCAGCACCCACCACGTTGTTTAACATGGTGGGGAGGTGTACTTATCATTATATTTTTGTTGGGCTGGAGCCCCAATTATTAAATGCGATTTATTGCAACCGTCGACAGATTTGTCAGACACGGGATTGGAACGCCAGTTTCCATACGTTGACAGTGAAAATCCTCATCACTAACTGCTCGGCTACGGAACCTTCTTATTATTATATATTTCAAAAATTATTATGAAGTTACCAATACCTTGAAATCCAAAAATAGCATTTGGGGGCGTGGCCTATTCCTAACACGGATACAAGCGAGGTTACTGTTTAATCTTTAGGATGCTTTGATTGACAGAGTTATTTCCCTTCACCTGGAGTGTTATACTGAAATATTATTTTTTTCTTGTATTTCTTTGAAAATGTTGAGTTGATTATATTACCTGCGACACAGTAAACCGAAGCTGGGAAAATACAGAAATATTTGGCAGGTGCATATATCGATGGAAATTCTGTTTTTTCGCCTGTCTCCTGATTTATAGATTTAAATGGTCTTGGATTTTTCTTGTTATTTCCACTATTCTCCCGTTGATCATAACGCGCACTCGTGGACGCCAGACGTACCATAATTTCCACGAACTTGAACTGTTAAATTTTATGACGGTGATATGGTCGATTTTATCAATAATATCAGTAAGAGTGACCCTGTATCCGTGTGGTTGTTTCAAAGTTCTGAATGTAGAAATTATGATCAGTTTGTATGGCCTAATGAAGATATTTATCGTACAGAATCTCTTAATTCAGAGATGATGAAAATTGCATTGAAATACATGAATGATACTAATATTACTGAACGATTACTCAGTAATTGCTTCACCGTTCCGCTGCGGTGGCCTAATGGTAGAGCGTCCGCCACGGATGCGGGAGGTCGCCGGTTCGAACCCCGGGCTAGTCATACCAAAGACTTTCAAAAATGGTACTAACAGCTGCCTCGCTTGGCGCTCAGCATTAAGAGATTAGTGTTAGGACTGGTTGGCCTGGTGTCAGGATAATGTGACTGGGTGGGACATCATGCTACATGTCTGCGGCATGATGCCCCAGTGCTAAACATCACTATAAACTGTCACACTGCAGACTTAGCGATATGACTGAAAAATTGTTAAAGCTACGTTAAAAATTTAAATCACACACAGACACCGTTCCGTCAGTTGCTGCTCGCTTTGCTCAGAAGAAAAATTCATGGAGGCCAACACGGTTGGAATTTCTTGAAGATATACAACGCAGTTGTGTCTAATATGGACACGGCGGATTGTGGAATACTAAATACGATTATAAGGATGTTTTCTCATTTGATATGGTTGCATGTTATCCTGGAAGTTTTCTTGGAATGGGAGGGTGTGCTAAGTATTTTAAAAGATTTGGACATCCAACACACGAGATAACTCGAGTTGCGATAAATGGACCCTTGCCAGATTTTGACTTAACTGGATTTGTTTGTATTGAATCATTCGAGTTTGCATCTGAAAATCTTTTCATGCGGTTGTCGCTGTTTGGTTTGGTCATCATTTTAATAAACGTGGTTGGACTCCAATAGTTGTATTACAATATATGTTTGATGCAAAAATATTGATATCGTTAACCGTAGGTGGAGCAATAATATCGTATTGTACACAAAAACCAAGTATGGCTACCAAAAACCCTTGACGATGTCAGGGCCAACGAAGATGTCAGTTACGATATTAGAGACTATGAAATTAAACTTGCAAAAGATCTTGGCAAAAAAATAATTGGGAAATTTACACAAGGAGGATCGTATAATCATAAACGACATTGTACAAGATTAATTATCGACGATGCTGAGCTCGATTTCATAATTGCTGATACAACAGAGAAAAATATGTTTGTGAACTGAAAATAATGTTAACCTATCAGATGGAACCAAACTAGGCACAATTGTGAGCTACATTGATGGTGACTCACCACAATTTACTCATTTAAGATCTTCGATGTTAGCGTATGTTTCGATAAACTTATTATCGATGATATACAGATTTCCTGACACCGCGGTTAGAGTTGCCACAGATTCATTTTATATCAATAAAAAATACGTAGAATTCTTAAATGAATTACGGATCGGCGTTGATGCACCATGGGACTAATGGAGAATAAAAAGAGAAAAAATAATAAGTTATTCTGACTCTGCACATTATAGATCTGAGGAGATATAATATAAAAATAGTCGAATATCACAACCATCATCAACACCATCGGTATATGATCCTGTGGCCAGACATAAAACCATTTATCTTAACGGACCTGGCAGTTCTGGTAAAACAACACACGCGATTGAATTATTTCGGAATCTTGACATGATTGTACTATCTCCGACTCACCGGCTTGCCAGAGAGATGAAAGAAAGAGGGGTTAAGTCTCATACTTATCACAGTTTCTTTCGATGGAAGGGAGATGCGTGGACACCTGAACGAATAGGTGAGAAATATATTCCTAAGATCATTATCTGGGATGAAATATGCACGGTATCCATTAACGTATCAAAAATGTTTCTTGATTGGTTATTAACTCGGAATATCGCTGTTATCATGTGTGGTGATCATGGTCAGCCACCATCTTTTGTCGGTGAATCGCCACATCACTATTTGAAAGAATTTGTAGATTATTGAGGAAATATTTGATGATCATAGAGCTATTGATGAATCGCTGAAAGAATTCAAAAAATTAATCAGACTGTAGCAAGATAAGATGTAATGTGAGATAATGCGTAAGGTAATTCCAGAAACAACAAACGACGATTTTTGGAATTTGTGGAGACCTGCTGATTTGATAGTTGCAAGTCGGAAGTCAGTTCATGATTCACTTCAGCAACAAATTATTTCTGTTACATAAAGAGAAATTCTCAGATCTATCTGTACCATTGTGTTATCGCCCAGCTGATACACATAAACAAAATATTGATGCTGAAATTCCTGGATCGTCAGAGAAACAAAAGCTCGTTCTTACTGATATTATTGTTGTTCCTGTGGATGTTGTTGAGAGCGTGTGAACGATGGATAAATCTCTATGGACTCTAGGATATGCTATAACTATTCATTCATCACACGGATTAACTATTTCAGATACTAATATTTGGATTGCCGATGATCGTATCGAATTGTCAGATTTAGTATATTTAACAGTATCACGAGTCAGAAGAATGACTCAGCTACGGAGAGTTATTGTAGACTGCGCAATGAATAATAATCAAATTCAGGAAATCAATGCATCGTTGTTAAACGATATAGTAAGGATAAAATTAGCTGATTATCAGCAATGTGACAAAAAATAAATACGACTTCGATCTTGATGTTAAGTTTATCATGACACTGAAACAACAACAAAATAATCACTGTGCTGGCTGTAACACAGTAATGTTGTGGCAGTATTCTAGTAATGACCCAAGACAATTTACTGTGGATAGAATTAATAGTAGTCTCGGTCACACATGCGAAAATGTGATGCTGACCTGTCTTGAGTGTATCTTGAGGAATTACATGTAATTGTTCATGTACAAATCGACGTTGAGGAGCAGTTGAATCTAGTTTATAGATTGCAGGTCTACACCTGGATCTCACCATGCTGGAAATTTTATGTGTGGTTACACTCCAGACTGGATCAGTCGCTCTTTTGTTTACCCTTTCAAGTTCAGCAGCTTCATATAAATATCTGACAGTCACATTACCTAGTACTGGTTGTTTTGAGAAAGAGTCATGTCGCTGCCGCTCATGAGCGGTCACTGGTTTGTGTTTCTTAGAGATTGCATTCATGGGATTCATAGAAATTCCAGAAGTAATTTCATTATTTAATGCAGCTATCACACTTGGTAGTCTTGCAACCCATTCACGAGATCTCTTATCCCCGGACTTAAGGTCGGTGGATATCTCCTTCGCATACTGATATCCAAACAAGCGCTCATTAAGTGTTCGATTAAATCGCTCAACGATTGCGTGATCACGATGAATTGCGGCGTGCCCTCGTCTGATTTTGACGTGATGTTGTTTCATCAGAGAGGCTACTGCACCAAGAAATTCTTGACCAGGATCAACCTGTAGCAACAGTGGCCATCGCAGGCAGCCACGTGGATAAATTCGTTCAAATGTAGATGTAGCTTCAGTTGCTGTCTTTGTTGATAGTGGTTCTGCTTCTTTATATCTACTTGCAACGTCAACGACAGTCAACGCATAGTTGTATGTGCGCGATTGACGTCTACCAGTTTTAATAGTATCATGTGGTAAAAACAAAATATCTGCCTGATGAACCTCATTGGGAGCACTGACATCAAAATGTGCGTACTGAATTTTTTTAGGTGGTGGTAGATAAATTTGCCGTATTGCCTGTCGTGCTAACCAATATGCAGCAACAGAATGTGTGACACCTGCTGCATCAGCAAGTTTACTAATCGCTGCTCTACTCCTCTAATATTATCTTGCACTTTAATAAATTGAATCCATATAATAGTTATCTATGATTAATTACTGGCCCCTAGCACTAGTTTACCTTCCATCGCGGATCTTATGAAAAAATTAGCAAGCGATTCTCTGAGATTTATTTTTTACAGACTTTAGAGCATGAATCAACTCACATCTGCAATATGTCGTTGTTGAGGATTTGGATTTTTACATGCGACATCATGAATGTGGCACTGTTATATATATGTAATTTAATTGCTTGTGTGTTACTTTTAAATTCTCTTTTATTTTTATTTCATTACGTTACTGTAATGATAACTTTATTCACCGGATTAGACTTTTTTTCGGAAGGTTCACTTTTCTGTTTTGACCTGATAACAACTCAGTTGGATTGCTACTACATTTTTATTTTTAGCTAACCTAGTTCTTGACCTTGACTAAATTAATTGGAGTTGAAAAAGCCGGAATTATATTCTTGGTGACTCAACAAGGAACTGTTGACACATCAACACAAACTGGTTATAGAGGACATCATCACCTTCCAAATTGGAACTTCATCGAGATTCGAACTTGGATTCAATTAGAACTGTTTAGTGATAGGACTTATATGTTTCAATTCTAGGATTAATTTTTGGATTATATTCACAAACCGTAAGTCCTATTTCATATTTTTATCTTGTTTTCTAGGGAAATAAATTATTTTGTTAAATTTACAAAGCTTGTTGTTACTTTTGTACGAGCCTACACATAACAGCAAGTTTGATCAATCGCATTTATTGGATACTCTCCACGTCTTGGTTGATCTTTCTCGTCAAGTTGGATTCCAGGACCACAATAATTATATCCAGGAAGAGGCTTCTCGCCAGGATACTTAGCCCATGGAGCCCCTGGTAATTTTCCCAGTGAAGCAGCAATATCTCTGCCTATTGCATGAGAGATAAATTGTATTTTTTTGTACCACATTTCACACACTTGCCTGTAAGTGCATGCTTTTTATTCCTCGTCGTTACTGTTTGTAATCCACTAGTATCAGTGGGTGCTCTGCATCAAACACAATATAAATCCATATAATTATTATATATTCCTACAACATGAATGTCATTGATTTCTCAGCAACATAAAAGCAAGAGCCAATCAAGCATCATCCAGCACTACCAAATTCTATCAGAGCAATTATCATAGGTCCATTTGGGTCTGGTGAGACGCAATTGTTACTTAACCTGATAATGAGATGGCTAAAGTGGGATAAATTGTTAGTGGCACCATCTGCAGATTATCAGTGATGCTACGATGTGCTTAAAGATTTTAATGAAAATGCAAAGTTGTTGGACTAGAACGGCAATGATATTATTGATTTCATCTCCAACATCAACGATGCACTGCTGGTAGATGATCTCAACGGCAGCATCAACAATCTCGTAGTAAACGATGATGTGATGCTAGACAAACAATCAAATCCAGCTTGGATATTTTCCTAAGGCAGACACAAAAACACAGATATTATATATGTTACTCAGCAATATGCACAAATACCTAAAGTGATCAGAGATAACTGCAATCATCTGGTTGTCTTTAATGGTGTTGACATCAACACTAAGAAACATCCACCAGACTTGGTGTTCAGGGGACATGAATATGATTAAGCTTAAAAACTTCTTTTCAAAAGCGAAAGCGATTCCTAATGGATTTATCATGATAAATTTACATTAATCAAAAGTGGATCAAACACCTGGTCTCCAGAATGGTAACAAATATTGATGGAGAGAGCAAGAAAAGTCCGAGGTCTGATAGTGGTATTTGTAAAGTTTATAAGGCATTTTTGCAAGATTTGAAGAAACATTTTTTTATAAATTTAATTTTTCTGAGAGGCAAGCATCTAGCTTAAAAAATTTTGTAATTCCTACACAAAAGAAAAACTAGACTGATTTATACAGACTATAAAATTACCAGTAAAATGACACCTGAGAGGATAAAGAAAATGTTTTCCAAATCACTTCTGAAATCATGCCTGCCATAATATGATGTGCTATTCCACAACCTTTTCCTCCAACCAACCCCAGCCCAAACTGTAAACAACCCTGCTCATGTAAAACCATCATTGGCACAATTTATACAGCAAATTGTCCTAGAAGCAATTAAAAGCAATGTGGTTAGGTGTAATCAACCACTATTTCATGTGCAAATTGGCTGACAATAGCTTGGCTGATGTGTGAAGACTGTGAAGACTGCTGTTGGAGAGAACAATTTAGAAAAAAATCCCCGTTTAGGATGATAAATGAAAATTCTGTATGTACGTTTGTAATGCATATCCAATGATCTATTCAGATTTTTATGTCACTAAAGGATTTCTCTATTGTTAATAGTATAAAAAAATTGATTTTTGTTTACCTTGACTTGATGTGTATTTTACAGACACAAATCTTGTTATTGTCTGATTTTTCCATGCATGTTTCAAGAAAATACTCGTTGGTGCAGGATCTGTGGAACATGCAGAAACAACAAACGTACTGATGTATACAAAAACTTTATTTTATTCTCAGGTCATACACATTTACAACAAACTATGTATGAAACAGGTTCTCATTTCCTATATATATTTATATAAAAGGTTTAAATACAAAACAATTCTATTTCAAAGTTATGTATATAAAAATTCCTAATTGTAATTCAGATAATTTAAAGCGTTTCCAAAGGGTAATGCAAATTAATATTTTCTTCTTACATGCACAAATAAAGTATGGTAAAAATCATCTGTAAAGCAAACATAATGAAGTTATGGATACAGGTATACCCCATGTAACGTTGGTGATGCTGCATCAAAAGTATGACAAATAGTGAAAACACATACTGTATAGTGAAGCAATTATTCCCAAAGTAATAAATGTATTTAGTAGGAAGATGCATGCGCATGGGCCAAAAAACAATCAACAATGTGTAACGAAAACACAGCTAAGATTTATATATTTAATTACAACTGAAAATATACAGTAGATAAAAACCAATAGTTTCTAACATTTTTAAAGACTGTCTTCACCATCATACAAGGTAGATTCAACAGACTTGCAACATCAACAGCTCACTCATTTGACTCCATCTGTCGAATTACCTCCATTTAAACTTCTAAAGTCACACTCTTTTGTAATATCGCCTCTAGCAGAGTTAATAACATTGGAATCATGATGGCTGTTAATTGCCGAGATATTCTGACAAAAATAACAATCATGGAGATGTGATCTGAATGATGTGAGTGCAGAATAAAGATTAGGATTATGCTGTTCTGCAGCAGTTAGAAGCATTGGATATGCTCCGTAGGGTCATGCCCATCTCTTGTAAATGGCTGGGCATGGGTACTAGCAATGACATAAAAAACAAATCACAGACAACTTATAGTGAAAAAGGGTTTAAATTATTTTATGACTTAAAAATTAATGCTGAGCAAATCAACATATAGTGGGGTGTACCTGTAATACCTTTACATTCAATACATATAAAACATAATCAGCAATCCTGTTGCCTGAAGAGATTACCAAACTTTATTCCAGTTTTCAAGGTAAAAGAGACACTCTTGATACAGGTAATGGTTGAACTCTTTACTGATGTATAATTCTACAGTCACTTCTGGCTATCAAAAATCATTGTTTTCTTCTTTTCTTTTTTAAATTTATACCACTCAAATGTTATGGATTAGTACAAAAGTCATAACATTTTATAGTCACTTATAAGTTGAATCCAACTGCAAACTTCATAGACCCAGATCTGCTTTTGCATGATGTACCTGCAGACCTGAGACTACGCAGTTTGTTAGGTGTAATCAGCTGAACAAACAACACAGACCCTGATCTGCTGTTGCATTATGCAATGACAGATCTGGGTCTATGATGTCTGCAGTTGGATTGAACTTATAAGCAGTAACATATGGTAATTATTAGAGAATTATAAGCCACAAGCAAATCAGTGTTACCTCATAAATCATCACATGTGAAAATTGTTTCCAGAATGTGAAAAATCTTGCTCTATTTGTTCCTCATTACAACATTAAAATGAAAGTAATTTATTAATTATTTGGAAAGAAGTCCATTAATAAAATAAAAGAATTAATGACATATTTCAAAAGATGATAATGAAATGTATCACTGTAAAAAAAAACACTGATATCATCAAAGTGGCAATAACAGTGGTATCTTTAGAGCTTCTTTCTTGCATTTATAAAAAGATGACACATTGGATTCTATCAAAAATTAGTAGCTTTAAAATAAAAAACAATGTTCAATATATTCACAAGTACAAGACTGAGTACTGTTTGACAATTCATTCTATTTGTTATTTCACACATAAGTTCAGTCAGTAAACAATAAAACCATTAGCAATAGATAACAAAAGGCCTCACTATTAGTAATGGAAGCATTACAAAAGGCCCCACTATTTGCAATGGATGCATTGCAAAAGGCCCCACTATTCGCAATGGATGCATTACAAAAGACCTCACTATTAGCAATGGATGTCTTGCAAAAGGCCCCACTGTTAGCAATGGCTGTGTTGCAAAAGGGCCTACTATTAGCAATGGATTCGTTGCAGAAGGGCCTACTATTAGCAATGGATGTCTTACAAAAGGCCCCACTATTAGCAATGGATGCATTGCAAAAGGCCCCACTATTAGTAATGGGTGTCTTACAAAAGGCCCCACTATTAGCAATGGATGCATTGCAAAAGGGCCTACTATTAGCAATGGATGCATTACAAAAGGGCCTACTATTAGCAATGGATACACTGCAAAAGGCCTCACTATCAGCAATGGCTGTGTTGCAAAAGGCCTCACTATTAGCAATGGCTGTGTTGCAAAAGGGCCTACTATTAGCAATGGATGCATTGCAAAAGGCGTGGGGCATTTTAGTGATGGATGAATTGCAAAAGGCCCCAATATAGCAATGGATGTCTTGCAAACGGCCCCACTATTAGAGATGTATGCATTGTAAAGTCCACACTTATAGTAATAGATGCATTGCAAAGGCCCCACTACTTATAATTTGCTCAGCAGAACCATAAATAGAGGATAGAGTAATCAGGGGCCATAACTCTTCTAAATCATAATATGGACACTAAAAACAAAACTTGTTCATGGTCTTGTCAGAATAAATTTCATTGAAATCCTACAATACCAAGGAAAGTAGTGCTACAGAAATTAGTCAGCAAAACAGGCAATGGGGAGAGGGGGGCACAACTCTTGTAAATAAAACACTGAACAATTCAAATTCTGTCAAGCTCTCATCAAGATAAATAGGCATACCAGATTATGCTGATATGCAACAAAAACCTTGGTAAAATTATGCTGTGGAAACGAAAGTCTTGCCAATGGACAATCAACAACCCCTGCCAAAGACGTGAGTCCATTCCAAAGTCTGGTCAATGGACAATCAGGGGCCATAACCCCTCTCAATGATGTGAACTCATTCAATGTCTCATCACTAAAGAGCTGATTGCCAAATCTGGTTAAGATCCAGGAATCCTTGGGAAAGTTAAGGGGTGGAAATGAATGTTAGTGGGATTGGAAATCAGGGGCCATAAATACTCCAACTGATCAGACAGAAGGCTGGAAACTAAACTCTTCTGAGATCCCATAAATATGAAGCTACATATCACATCTGGTTAAATCCATCAATTCCCAGTTAAATCCATCAATTCCCAGTTAAGTTATCTTGTGACAACCAAACTGTTGATGGATGGATAGACTGACAATATGATTTGGGCTTCTTCTAATCTAGGGGGCAGACCTTAAATTACATTGATCAATAACATATTAACAGCAATCAAAGAAATACAGAAATATTCAAAGAATTTGCTCACAAGTGAATTAAGGATTTCAACTAGTTTTCAGTATCTGCTACATTTTGTGGATAATATCACAATGAAAACTCTTTTAACTCTGATGAATATCAATTGTTGCAACCATCGTGGACCACCTAAAACATATGACATATGATCAGGGATTAACTGGACCTAGTTGGACTGACCTTACATGGTCAGACATGTATACACTGTTTACATGACTTTTACTGGTCAAAGCTTCACATATTTATCTTTATTCTTGTAAAACAAAGTACCTAATAGATTTGACTCATATGATTCTGCTTTTTTTATATATATGTATGTGCCAGTTTGTATGTGTCAGTTTGTATGTGCCAGTTTGTATGTGTCAGTTTGTATGTGTCAGTTTGTACGTGTCAGTTTCTCTATCTCCTTATTCTAAAATAATTTTTTAAAATTGATCAAACAGAATTTAATGATAAACAACTAGTGCAAACTGCTGATACCTGTATATGTTAACAAACAATGATGACAATATGACCTCAGACTTCACACAACTAGCGACTACTACATCTTGCTTTTTGTACCATTCAATACTGGCACATTAAAGTGATCTCTATTGAAATGGTTTGATTCTACATGAAAATATAAAGAATAACTTTCCCCTTGGTCTTGATGCAAACTTCCAAGTCAGCTGTCATTAATGTAGATATTTCCAGTAGATCTTTGGCAAATTCTCTAAGTAACCTGCAAATAGGCAATAATTCTCTAAGCAACCTGCAAATAGTCAATTCTCTAAGTAACCTACTAAAAATCAATTCTATAAGTAACCTGCAAATAGTCAATTCTCTAAATAACCTGCAAATTGCCAAATTCTTTAAATAACCTGCACAAAGGCAAATTTGATAACAGTTAGAGTGTAATATCACCAAAATGAAATTACATAAATCAGTCATATATAAATTGTCATCAATAAATATTATTTAAAATATTTAATATAAACTATTACAAAGCAACAGAAAAATCTCACAGCATTATACTATATTATAATGGCTTAAAACAAAATCATAAATGGTCTACTTGCCCAGAATTAAGTTTTCCTGAAATTCTAAGAAGTCTGAATTTCCTGATTATATTCTACAAAATATTCTGACCAAGTCAAAGAAATATTAATCTGCCCAACATGTTTTACTTGTCCCAGACTACTGGTAAACTGAATTTCTCCTCCCCATTATGACAAACCAATATAAATCTACCAACTTCATATGAATGTGGCAGCAGCGAGAGAAACTGAATAAAAGAATGAAGTATTTATACTTGAATTTAAGAAACAGTCTTCATTTAGACAAACAGAAGTAAAATTGCTGTCTCCCCCAAAACCAACAAATGAATGGATTTTTATATTAAAAAAAACCCAGTGTTATGAGAAAATGATTTTGGAAGTGTGCCATACCATTCAGAAAAGTCAACAACAAAGCTCCTTCAAGAAAACAAGATATACAAACACTTTTGTTGGAGGACATCTTTCTTGAATAACTTCTCATAGTATCTCTGTAATTATAAATGGGTTATGATTTTCAAGTGTTATAATTAATCACTTGTAAAATGACAAATGCTTGCTCTTTCTACAGCTCTTGTGCTCTACACAAACATGGCCATTACTGTTGTTCAAAGATATGACTCAAATATGCTTCCACTTTAACATGTAAATCTAAATGATTTTAATGTAAATAACACATACTGTCAACAATTATGTGAACCTGGTGTTCCTCCCAAGATGTGGGGTGCCTCCCATTCCTCCAATTGCTCACTAAAACCTCCCGCATACTAAAATTAATATTTAAAATTCTGGAACAGAAACTAATGTAGTGTATCTTCAGTAAGGGCTTCCTATGATCATGTGACTGTGATCATGTGACTATGATGTGAACATGATCATGTGACTGTGAGCATGGCACTTTAATTTCTAATCTGACAGACAATAACATAAAATAATCATTGGATTTCACTATCTGTGACCAGTAGGGATTAGGAAAGGATTAAAGACATCAATGAATTATGGTGGGATTAGACAAAGAGATTGGGTGATATAAAACAAGTCATTCTGGTATTGGATTACACTATCTGTGACCAGTAGGGATTAGGAAAGGATTAAAGACATCAATGAATTATGGTGGGATTAGACAAAGAGATTGGGTGATATAAAACAAGTCATTTTGGTATTGGTATTTAATGTTTGTCAATATCTAAATGTACAAAATCTCAACATTCTGAAACACCAATCTAAATAGTTGAAATATCACACAAACTTCAATAATGGATGGAAACCAGAATTTCAGTGGATGGAATCATGTTCAAAGGGACATGAATATGCATTCTGCCAGTCTGACTATGAAGTCAGTTTAAGAGGAAGTAATATAAAGTAAATTTAAGAGAACTTCCCAAATTCAGATAGTACCAATCTTGAGAAGTTCTGGAAGGCAGTTAGCTACCTGAAACCCACAGGCAAAACAAAATAAAACCTTTTGGTGGACTTAATAGAGTTGTATTAAACTTGTCATATCGCAATGCAAACACAGAAAAGACATTTTTCCTTCCAAGGAAAACTCAGGCCAGCTCTAGAGGAAACCTGGATCCAGTAGCAATACATCATCTCCTCAACAATCATGAAGACTTCCATAAATATAATCCAGAAAAAGATCCTAAGAGGTGCTAAAATACTACAAAGATAGCATACACGGAAACAAGTTACTGTGCAAGGATTGATGTGATGAGATGATGGCCATACATATTTTAATATTTAAAAAATGGAGTTCAGTAATTGTCATTTTTGTCCATGTGCATGCTAAAACTTGGGTTGATGAAAATCCTCCCTCCTTTGAATTCAAACTCCTAGCCAAATTTCTGAAAGCTCCTGAGCTGTCTCCAGATAATGTCTTTGTTCTGTCATATGTACGGTCAACTGAAAATTTTTTGTGGGGTGCCAATTTTTGTCAACTTCGTGTTTGCCAAAACCACAATTTAAAGATCTAATGAACAATGACCCTTCTCTGGAAACAACAGGACTCAGTCCTTATGTGCTGATGACAAAACCACAAAATTGATACCTACAAAATAAATAAATTCACAGAAGTTTTATATACTATTAAAACCACTAACACTGAAAGGGATGTTTATAGTCACAGCATCAGAAAATTAATAGTATGAAAAATGAAAAATTACATTCGTGAGTCAACTTAAAATAATAAAGAAATTTTAAAGTTTGCTACAATTTTGCTATACTAGGCTTAGAAAACTGCATATTATAACACAGATGCAAATGTAACAAACTAATTAGTTGGGAATCAAAGTTTGCAGACGTAAAATCTTCAATAAGAAGTCCAAATGGGTCTAATATTTGTCACATGACTTGCATAACTTAACAGTTGATCATTTCCTTAAGCACGCTTATGTTTTGGTTGGTTTGGTTTGGTGTTTTACAGCAGAACATCACAGGTAGGTTATTTAGTGCCAAGCAACTGGAGCAAAGTGTCTTGCCCAAGGATACATTATGGCAGCTGATGCAGGCCACTCTGATGGTAGGATTTAAACCCACACCCTTCCTGCTGTGAGTCTGGCATGCTACCAATAGACTCATGCATACTTATTTAGTACTGTAAGGACACAACCTTTTGTAAACTATCCTCCTAATGTCATATGTTGATTTTACCTATACAGTCTGATACAAATTCTTTCCAGATATAAAGGTATAAATCCTATACAGTCTTTTGCTCATAATTGAAGTATTACAGGTTCATAAAAGGTTAAGTTTAAGGATGAGATGTTAATTTGTAGGGTACAGAGTCACATAGCTTTCACCTGAATTTCAGCTATAATTAACAGTTGTATTTTGTCAGGCCATGAGTTCTTTAACTCTTGGTAATTAAAACCTGAAAGTACTTCAGGAGAAGAGCATATCTTTTTAATTGAAAGCTAAAGGTACAAGTACAAATTTCAAATAATTTGAGAATCATGCCACTGAATACGTGAAATGCCATAAATTACTGCACAATGCAAGTGATAACATGAAAATGTCAAATGTATCTGACATTTTAACATGACCTTATTAGCAAATGGCAAATTCTTTTTCACCAAATATATCAAACTTACTTCCAAATATTTAAGAATTTTCAAATCTGGCAATGGTTTAGAAATAATTCTCTGAACATAAATTTATAAACATTGTTTCTTAAGAAATACATTGTTACTGGAGCAAAATCAATATTAGATATTTTTTTAAAAACCCACAATTACAAGCAAAAAAATCTCTCTAATTGTGCAAATAAATTATAATTCTTAATTCCAAAACTTCACAGTTTATGCTAGCAGCAACTGTAAATTGTCTTCCACATCAATGCATCTAATTAGTTCTCTTCATTCAATCACCACTCACATCATTATAATAAATAATATCTGAAGATTGTAATGATTCATCAGTTTAGCAACTAATGTCATAGCAGATTATTTTATCTGTTTAGAGTGTTACTTTTTATATTTCTATTTTATACTTTTTATTTAGTCACAAATTAAGAATTGTTCATTTCAATACCTAAGGTGTATTATTTGCCAATAACAACACTGAACTTGATAAATCTTCTATTTTATTTTTCTTTAAAACTGGATTTTCATTTTGTTGCAATGAGAAGAACCCTGTGTAAACACAAATTTATGATTAGCTTCAACTTTTCAACACCATTACTTATGAAAGAGATATAAAAAAGCAGTTTTTATAAAATTGAAATTTCAGTAAGTTTGATATTTACCTGTCCTGTATCACACAAGCACGTGACAATGGTGTGACCTGGTCCCATGGATCTGGCAAGCTGGTAAGCGGCAAAAACATTCAGCCCTGATGAGGCTCCCACAAAGAATCCTTCCTCATGAAGAAGGCGGAACGTCTACAGAAAAGGATTTCCTATCATTCACCGTTTTTCCTCCGATACAATTTTTGTGCATTTCATGATTTCCCATATCCATGAGTATAAATACCATCTAAATCTAATTCTTTGCAAACCCACAAAAACTGACACCCATAAAAAAACAAATGAATTCACTGCATAACCACACAAAAAATGAATTCACTGTATGATATAGTCTCATCTGCCTATAAATCCAGAAGTATACATCAAGCTACATGTAAAGCTACAGTTATGTCCCTTGACACTAAATTGGCAGTCACTTTGGCTAAAATTAGGGCAGCACTAGACTGTTTTCAGCTACAGCAAGCATCAATGGTATACCCTCTCACCTCTGAAGCCACCCACTATCAAAATAAAACTCCATGACTATCAACATATACACTATCAAAATAAAACTCTATAACTATCAACATATACACTATCAAAATAAAACTCCATGACTATCAACACAGACACTATCAAAATAAAACTCTATAACTATCAACATATACACTATCAAAATAAAACTCTATAACCATCAACATATACACTATCAAAATAAAACTCCATGACTATCAACACAGACACTATCAAAATAAAACTATAACTATCAACATATACACTATCAAAATAAAACTCTATAACTATCAACATATACACTATCAAAATAAAACTCTATAACTATCAACATATACACTATCAAAATAAAACTCTATAACTATCAACACAGACACTATCAAAATAAAACTCTATAACCATCAACATATACACTATCAAAATAAAACTCCATGACTATCAACACAGACACTATCAAAATAAAACTCCATAACCATCAACACAGACACTATCAAAATAAAACTCTATAACTATCAACATATACACTATCAAAATAAAACTCCATGACTATCAACACAGACACTATCAAAATAAAACTCTATAACTATCAACATATACACTATCAAAATAAAACTCTATAACTATCAACACAGACACTATCAAAATAAAACTCTATAACTATCAACATATACACTATCAAAATAAAACTCCATGACTATCAACATATACACTATCAAAATAAAACTCTATAACTATCAACATATACACTATCAAAATAAAACTCTATAACTATCAACATATACACTATCAAAATAAAAC